>OMNW01005435.1:1165-23977 GCA_900303245.1 Selene dorsalis | reverse complement strand
ATTGTTTTTGCTGTTGCTGCCACGACCATCACCTTTATTCGTGTAACTATGAGTGTGTGGTGGTTATGTACTCTCTCTCTTTCTCTCTCTCTGTCTATCTCTATCTCTCTCTGTCTGTCTCTCTTCCTCTCCAACCAAACGCATGATAATGAATAATTCCCACTGCTCATGGCTGTGGGAATTATTGGGTGTCTGTAAATACTATTATGTAGAGAAGGTCTAGGCCTGCTCTATTTGAAAAGTTCCTCAAGATGATTTCTGTTGTGATATTTAATTAAAAACGTGACTTTACTTAACACTATTTTGGGTACAACAGTTCTCATTGTACATTTGGATAGCACTACAAAAAATATAGTGGACTGTGTAGAGAGCAGTGGATGATTTCCCTGCAGTTTTGCTGTTGCCACGGAGAATACTGAGGGACAGACAAACATATTTCTCACTTATTTACTATATATAGTATGACTATTAAATGCATTATATATACTACTACATGCATTGTGTGAAATATAAAAAAGCACATGCATGTCTCAGAAGTCTGTGTTGAGGCAACTGTGCTTTAGTAAATATTACCATCATTATCGATCCTAAACCATGTGTTAAAGTCCATGTTTACTTTAGCTAATACATTTCACTGGGACATATTGTACCTTGTTCTCCACCTCATTTCAACAGCTTTAGTAACAAATTACTTCTCAGATCAAGGAGGAGGCCTACACCGTTGAGTCACCGCCAATGTGTGGTGTAGTTCAGTTACACGCATCTTCGCAATATCAGGAATGCAGGACAAAACCACGCTATTAAAATACCTGGAGCAACATCTGTAGCAGCGCACGTAGCAAACAGGTGTGTTTTTGTTCCTTTGCATTTTGCATTTTTGCATCAGCGCCCACTGAGCTGCAGCTCCTCCGCAGCCCGGCAGGCACAGTGGGCGGGAACGGTCGGAGATCATCAGCCAATCAGTTAGAAGAAGACATGCACCATGGAGACAAAATGAAGACCGGCTGTTTTAAAAGTAATTTCTACAGAGAACTCCTGAATCATTGATAAGGATTACTCATGAAATTATAACGGGGCTATCCAATTTAATGTGAAGATTTTCTTTTTCAAACGATTTATTCAACAAAATTAAAATGAGATGGAATGACGTCAGGAAATCCCAAAAGTATAGGCTACGGAGCTAATGAAAAATAAATAGGAGAGAAAAGCAGCAGAAGCTGATAATCGCAGACAGCGATAATAAACCCGATAGTCATTTCGCACTTCACTGAGTGTCTCACTTCAAGTCCCACAAAGCACCACTCCTCCTCTCCTCTTAGTTCGGTGTCAGTCAGATTATCAGCTTTTCATTTATCTCATCATTTCTTACTCTGAGCTCGTGTGTTTATACTGTTTACTCCAAGAGTCTGACTTCACTTTAGTGAAAAGGGGTCTTTGTGTTGGGGCTTGTCCTCGCCACAGATAGTTTATAAGAAACCTTAAGGGACTTTTGAAAAGTGTCTTTACTTTGAAACTTCTGTTTGAAGGTTCACATGTTTAAAGCAGCCTGACTGAAAAACACCTGTTCTCCCTCCATCTCCTGCACTGAGACACAGTGGTGTTGTCTCAGGGCAGTGCTCGAAAGCAAACACCAGCCCACAGATACAGATGAGGAGCCTTGGAGCCATAAATATATAAAATCAGCACCGCTGACACTTTGTCCCCACGAGTCCTGTTCTGCAAAGGAGGTTCCTGTCGACGTGATTGATTGAAGCCTTTTCACTGCAGCGTGTTGGACTCTTACTCTCATCAGACTGTTTCACATAAGGTCAGACTAAGAGATCGGAAATGGTGTGTGTGTGTATTTCGGTTTGTCTTCACATGTTCATGTTAGTTTATAAGCGGGTTGTCTGCTGAATTCCTGGATCAGCCGCGGTGCAGTCTACTTCCTGTGCAGCAGTGGGTCTGTCCACTGTCCCTGTTCGTGGTGCTGATTGTGTTGGCGGCGCTGACCTCGGTGCTGAAGGGCGAGACTGATGACAACATCTGCCCAGTTTCCGTCTCTTTTTGGAACATATTTGGTTCCTATTTAAACTTTTTTTTTTTTTTCAAATGATCCACCCACTCTAATGGAAGGCGAAACCAATCGATCGCATCCATCTTGCATCATCTTCACTGAGTGAAGATATAACAACTTCAGGGCTTTAATTTTTAAGACTCTTCTCTGATTGTCTGCTATGTGCGTCTGACTGTGCAGGGCCACTCTGGATGAAGGCACTTTTTGGAGTTGTTGAGCTAAATTATCATGCGATGTTGACTCTTGGGTCAACTGTGAGCTGGCATTTTACCCGAGGGGCTAATTCGTGGCGAGCAGTGACAAGTGTCTGGTAATGATACTTTGGCTGCAGAAATGTGATCCTGGGAAGTCGTGGTAGCCGCGCTCCCAGCCTGCACGTCACCGCCCTGACATCAGCACACAGCTTTAAAAACCCGCATCACCGAGCGGTGTAAACACAGAAAGGCACACACCTTCATGTGGGCACACCGGGAACCAAACCTGAAAACACAACAGAAGAGACACTTCACGCACCTCGTGCTCCGTCAGAAACAGGATGTAATCTGAACATCAGTGATAGTTTGTTCTGAGTAGAGCTTTACATTTCCAAAGCAACGTTTAACACCACACAAAGTTCTCGTAATTTTAAGAATGGTCAACGACACGTTTGGGTTTGAAGAACTGGACGCGAATGTTTCTGAGTCGCTCTCTGCTCTCTCTCTTAGCCACAACCGCAGCGCGCTCCAGCTGGAGTCCAAGTCTCTGGTCACTTCAGCCACGATGTTCGCCGTGGGAGTCCTAGGGAACCTCATCGCCATAGTTGTGCTGTGCATCTCCAAAAAGGAGCAGAAGGAAACCACCTTCTACACTCTGGTCTGCGGGATGGCCATCACAGACCTGCTGGGCACATGCTTCACCAGTCCGGTGGTGATCGCCACATACGTGGCCAGCCGCTGGCCGGGAGGAGCGCTGCTCTGCCACTTCTTCTCCTTCTCCATGCTCTTCTTCGGGTCTGCGGGGATGTCCATCCTGTGCGCAATGGCCGTGGAGCGATACCTGGCTATCAATCATGCGTATTTCTACTCCCAGCACATAGACCGGACGATGGCGCGTTTTGCGCTGCTGGTCACCTATCTTGCCAACATCGTATTGTGCATTATGCCCAGTTTTGGCTTCGGACAACACGTCAGACATCATCCTGGGACTTGGTGCTTCTTGGACTGGAGGGCGATGGATCCACTCGGAGCCTGCTACTCCTTCCTGTATGGCGGCGTGATGCTGTTGCTGATCACAGTCACAGTTTTTTGTAACTTGGCGGTGTGCAGGTCGCTGGTGGGGATGAACCAGAGGACAGGGATAGTGAGGACGGAGATGTGTGAGCACGGAGGTTCACGTCGCCTCTTCCCCCGGCTGCCGTCCGTCACCTCCGCGGCGGAGATCCAAATGTTCTGGCTTCTGATCTTCATGACCATAGTTTTCCTGGTCTGCTCCATTCCTTTAGTGGTGAGTTCAACAGACGGCTCTACTCCTACTGTGTTTGAACTTTATTCATATCTGCTTACTTATTTTACTTTGCCTTCCCATGTGTTTCTACCTGACAGGTGCGGATTTTCGTCAACCAGCTCTATGACCCTGCCTATATTTCTGCTGGGGGGAAGCCTGATTACCGGAGCGACCTGCTGGCGATCCGCTTCGCTTCGTTCAACCCCATACTAGACCCCTGGGTGTACATCTTGTGTCGGAAGAACCTGCTGCTAAAGGGCTGTGAGAGACTGAAGAGGACAGTGGCACAGGTTAAGGACGGCCGCAGAGACAACATAGGCTGGGTAGAAGGTCAACACTCCCCTCCGTCTTTACACAGTAATGACACCAGTTACGCGTCATTACGCACAGCCAGCAGGAACGACGTGGAACAACAGGTGTCAACTAAAAATGATTCCTTCACAGACTTCGCCGTGAGGCAAGCGTGGGAGTACGACACCGCAAGAGTCAACTTTCACCCGTTCAGCGTCGAGTCGACCGCGATCCTCGGGTGTGAGGAGGAGGAATCGGCTGATTCCACGCAGAGGATGACGGCCAGGTCGTCTCCAGGACGCAGCACACCCCCGCTGCTCTCTGGGCGAGCCAGAGGAGTGGACGTCGTCACGTGTACGTTCAGCACGCCGAGTTCCTGCCAGTCAGCCAGATGCCTTTGATGGACGTTTGTTATCAGTCAACATAAGTTTAGAAGTGGCAGCTGCTCCGTCTGCACAGCACACTGGTTTTTGATTTAACTGTGAGAAATACAAGGGTTACCAGTGATAAAACTCTACATTTGTCCTACATGATTGAAGCTGCTGCAGAGAAGTCTTTACATTTAATTAAGGTTTTATTTGAAAGTATTTTAAGGTCGTTGTCTTTATGATCCGTCCTGTTTTACATTTCCAGCATCTTAACCAGAATGAGTCCGAGTGAAACCCAGGAAACCCCTGGCTTCAACTAACTCACTGTTCACCTCTTCTGCCTGAATGTTTGCAGTTCATTTTGTGTAAAGAAGCAGGTATGACGAGTGGTGTTGTTGTTGTTTTTTGGTCATTTTTGTATAGATGAGTCCAACTTAGATGGAGCTGTGGTGAACATTTCCAAACATGGAAATTTGTCCTTAATATCATCATACCCCATGGGTACAAATGTGTGACACAAGTGTTTGACACACTGTATAGATCCATACTGTATGTGCCATTCACAATACATGATTGTTCATTTTGTGTTGTCACATTACATACTTTTTTTGTAACCATGCTGCTAATTTGCTCTGTGCCATTTGACAGTGTTGCATGATGCAGGGAAAACTGAATATGGACCTTTTGGACCTGGTTGATCTTGTTTTATATTTTACATTTACATGTGATGTTTTGATACTTGCAGGTATCACTTTTTTTTTAGAACAAACAAACAAAAACATATTTTGTGGCTGTAAGCTCTAAGGTGGATCTGTGCAGAGAAATAAAGTCACAGTGAAGAGTGCACACTGATGAGTCTTACCTGCTCTGTTGGTGGAAAGAACAATGGAAGTATTTTTTTCACACTCACCATCTTCAGCTGACAGACAGGTGGCAGGAGAGCTTCTCCTCAGTTCCACCAGGAGACCACGTACGGGATCAACGTTTGCTGTTTATTCTAAAACAGCAGGTGGCGCTACAACACTAAAAGTCCTGTGTAAACTGAACAGGAAAAAGTTGATTCTGTTTGCAGGAGAAAAAAAAACATTATGAAGGTCAGTTGTAGATAAAACCACCTCTGAAATCAGTTTAAATCTGATGATGTCAAGTAATCAGTGACAAGATGTATATTAAAAAAACTTTATTCCCTTAGAGGATAATACCATACAAAAATAAAGGAAGCTTTATAATAATAATAATAATAATAATAATAATAATAATAATAATAATAATAATAATGTGACATACTGAATTCAATTACTTGACCAGTTTAAAAAGAGAAATGTTGAGGTTTTGTAGTATAAATGTTTCACTTGTTTGCTGTACATACATTCTACATGTTAAACTGAATTCCTGTTTCCTTTATGCTGTTGGAAAAGAGCTGACATCATTACCCAGAGTGCATCACAGAACTAAAGATCACCTCTCAAGTGTGTAAGATACTCTTGAGGAAAATTGTCAGTGAAGCGCAACCACATCATTTCAGTGTGAGACACCTTGTTTCTGATGTCTGTTGTTAGGATTTTTGACTCGTCTCCCTGGGATGAAATGTAAGATCTGTGCTTCTGGATGATGTCACTGGCTAATACAATCACTCAGCTAATTTCAGAAATGTAACTTGTATCTGAGCTATTGAATCAGCTGATCAGATCATGTTCATGAGGCATTTAATGAATGTGAAAATCAGCACCTTTTAAAAAACAAAATGTACGTCCTGTAAGCGAGCAGAAGTAACTGTCGACGTGAAATCTGATTCTGGGCAATAAATAGATATTTATCTACAATTTATAGGTCATAAAAACAGCTCTCATATGAAGCTATAATAAATAAATAATTTATCAGAAATAAATATATCTTACTTTTATACAGTAATACATGAAGATGCATGGCATCCATTTGGCTGAGTTCACCTGAACATAGAAACAATACAACATAATGTCCCTGTGTGTCTGTGTGTGATGATGTTGAACTGGTCTCACTGCCACGAACAGTGAAAATCCTACGAGTCTTTTTAGTTGGAATCAGAGCAGAAACAGAGTGTCAGTCATTCACCGGCGTCTTTGAGCTTCAGCCCTCAGGTCTCGCCCATGTCAAATCAAAACAGTCACGTTCACATGGAGACTCCTCTGTGACTTATAACTGACTGTATCCTGCATTCGTTGCCAGTTATTCAGTTGAAAACAATTCGCCCTTTGATGATGCAACTGTAAATCCAGACTGTGATTCCCTGACGACCTCCCCCTCAGTCTCTGGTTTTGACCTTCACTCTCAGTCGTCCAGCTGCACCCAGACCTCTTCCTCCTCAACTGGAAATACACCACAGATAAGCCAATAAAGTGGCCTTCATCACTTCCTCTGCTCTGTGTATATGACAGCGCCCCGCTGGCTGTTTCCTACGTCCAGGCCTCTCGACTCCTCTCCCTTCAGGATGGGTGACACCTGCTCCCGTCACCCTGTCCCTCGTTTATCTCTTCAGCCCATACACATGCAGCTTGCGGCAGATAACGACTGGATGGTCCTCCACGTGGTCTGGGCGTCCATGAAGGAAACCGATTCGTACCGGTCGGGCCGGCAGCAGGGGTGGCTGCTGACCTTGCGCCGAGGCAGTGACCCATTTTCCAGCAGCGTCTTCAGCGCCAGGTCGTAATTTGTTCTTGAAGACTGGCAGGAGCCCACGCAAAACTTAAAGAGGACAATCTCATCAGAGTCAAACCCCAGGCCTAGGTCGCGAACCCTCATCTCTCTCTTCTCCACACGACAGTCCCTGCTGCTCTGCTTCGGCCGCCTGTTTTTACCTTTACCCTTTTTATCTCTTCTTCCTGTCTCTTCTTCTTCCTCCTTTTCTTTCCTCTTCCTCTTCTTCTTTTTCTTCTGTGATCCCTTGGGTTGAGGTTCTGTGGGGTCAGAGGAGCGTGGAGAGCGCCCCGCCCAGCGACTGCTGGGATGGTCATCCACCTCATCCGTAACAAATGGGTCTGAAATGAAGAAGAAATAGGAGTGGCGAACACAGAGCGTCAGTGAATGTCAGCATTTATTCAGAGCAATTATAAGAAGCATCGTTCAAAGGCAACCTTTAACTTAACTTGCCACCTTTTAAATTACATGTAAATATATTGCGATGACTGAGATTCAATCTCCAGACACATGCCCTCTTTCCATTCTTATACTGCCTGATGAAGCATGCGTGCTATAAATTACTGCTTCAGTACCATATAGAGCATGCCAAGTAGAGTAAGGGTCGCTGTCGTCTTCCTGCTCCTCGTCCTCTACCACCTCTGGCAACGTCACAGGAAGCCCTCGCTCCTCCTGGCCTCCCAGCAGGCCCACAGCGTGGCCTGAGTCTGATCTCACACCAGCCGCACTGGTCTTCATGTGAGCTCCCTCCGCTAGAGGCAGCAAAGAGAGGAGCACCCAGAGGAGCACCTACAGGACACAGACAGCACGTGTGAGCTGGCACAGGAGGATCTGAGGGATTTATTTTAGGGTCATTCCATTTCAAACTCACCCAGGACTACTATTCATTTCAATTCAGAACTGATAATACCTATTGTAAAAGAAATGATCTCTGATATTATTTTTTAATCACTTAATGATGTATTGGAAGTAGCTATATTTTGTACTTCAAACTGTTGCTGTAATATCACATTTACTGTTATTTTTTCCATATTTGTACTATGTTGACTTCAAGGTTTTCTATCTGTGTCAATATCTAATAAGATTGTTTTGAAATTTGCAAGTTACAGCGTGTAATGCCTGGTTTGTTGCTGACTGGATGTGTCTTGTTGTGAGTGTCACATCTTCATCTCTCCATCCATGTTAGTTGGGTTAGGGCAGGTTAGGTTGCCAGTCTATCACAGCGCTGACATATAGAGACACACAGCGCACACACTCACACACATGCCTATGGCCACTTTTAATCGCCAATCAACCTAGTGTGCATGTTTTTTGGGGCTGTGGGAGGAAGGCGGAGGACACAGACAGGGCCCACACAGGTACAGGGAGAACATGCAACCCACCCAGAAAGGCCCCAGGCCTGCAGTGAAACCCAGAAACCTCTTGCTGAGAGGCAAGGATGGGTGGATTATTGGAAAATGGATCAAAGCACATTTCATAATTAGGCAGTTTGATGGGAAAATGAGATTGTGGAGCTCAGTTCTCCTGAAGGAAACCTGTGTGGGTTGCCTGGAAGAGCAATGACTTTCTTGCATTGTTGAAGTTGATAAGATGACATACTGTGTACATGCTAAAACAGGCTCACTGATAACTTGTATTTAGAACACCTTGTTTTTCTTCTGTGGCTGGGCGTAATGCTGAAAAAACAACAAATTGCACCAAAACAGTAAAGAAATCAAACCAATGATCTGAAAGACACTTACACAGTGTAGTACCAGGATGTATTGCAAGGTCGCATGAAAATGTAATAATTATTTTTGCATCTTTCACAAGAACCAGCCTAACTTTTTTCGTTTGCCTTCAGTTTTTAGGTTAAGTTAACTGGCTGTATATTTGGCACTGAACTACCTGCTGAAAGGTCAGAGTTATAGTGTGGCTTAGCCCTGCATTTCAGGGGAATTTTTCCTCTGTTTAATCATATATTTATGTTATAATGGTAACACTCATAATGCCATATTGGTGCTGTCATTTACCACAGTTGTGCTACAGATTTTAAAACAAAGACAATGAGATAATACCCAGAAGATCCCATAAACCCCACAGACTTCTTCCAAAGATCTGTCTTAAGCCCATTTCATCAAAAGTGATCTCACTTAGTCTTCAGTACGACTTAAGTCAAATAACCCTGCTGTCTTTCCGTCCCGGATCAAGCTTTGTCCGATGGCTTATAATTTAGTAATGAAAGCTTCGGTGCTGAGATGGACTTATGGAGAGCTCAGGCCTGAGCCTTGTGGGGATGGATTTCATTAACAATTTATACCTACACATAAGTCATCCCCTGGTTTATAGTGGCCTGTACAGTGGAAATGAAAAACGATAAGGCTGGTGATTGTTTGCAGAGATGGTGATCTTAGATGGATTGATGGCAAATAAGCAGAGAGAGAGATGGAGAGCAGAGAGTAGAAGTGACAGACGATAAGGGGAGGAAAAACACAGAAAGGCTGCGATTTCTTGGCAGTGACGTTTGTGTCTGACAAACCTTGGCCCTCGCTGACATTACAGAGGTAATCTCCTGTCTATCCTTCCTCCGAACCCTCCATCTGGTCCCACCTGGAAAGAAAGAGAAAGAGAGGGAGAGAGGAATGTAAGATCAAGAACAAGCCTTCACTCTGTCAGCTTTTCTCCTCCCAGAACCCCCTTTGAAAAGGGTAACATAAACTAAAGGCACAACATGCGGGCGATATGATGTCTATACATTCACAATTGTCCATATACTGTAAAAAAAACAGTCCCACGGGCCCCTGAGAAAGCCAACATGTCACATAAATCACGTCTTCAATGCATGAGGACAGCATGTTTGTTGCTGCTTCAGTAAAACACCAGTGTTTGCTACCAGCCAGTGTGGCTAGTGTTGGCTTGTCGGTTCATACATCCATGCAAACAGCTCCAGTCCAGCAACAAAAGGCAGCATCTGAGATATACTTGTCAAAGGCATTCTTCAGGGTTATTCCTATGCTAGAGGCACAAGCACGGGGAACCAGGCATAGCGAGAGCACTTCGCGGAGGTCCCAGACAAAAACCACGGAGATGCAGGACGGGTGATAAGAAGTGTCACGGATGCAGATGTTTATATATAGTACGTGCAGGGTGGAGGATTGTGCTAGCGCTCGTAACATTAGGTCATCAGGTTCCATTGTGGCCCGTGTAAATGTGAAAGTCAGCGGAGGTCAGAGCATCACGTACTCAGGGGTAGGAACTGTACATGCATCTTTACATCTATCCTGCTTTAGCTCTGCACTGCTTTTTGGAAAAGCCACTCTGGGTACTACGAACACCTGTGCAACATTTCACATACAGTATTTCAGTCTGGACCAACGTGGTGAACAGACCAACCAACAGACCACAGAGCTGTATCAGCGTCTCTTTGTACAGAAGATGACCGAGTTTTCTCCCCAATTCCATTACAGTAGCATTGAGGTGAATGATTATAGCAACCAATCATTTTTACGATACTCGTGGCCATGTCCTGAATAAGACTAATAAGAAAAAAATCTGAATTTGTTCTGAATCAGTTAGTCCGGGGGGTCCCAAGAATTTGTCTGGTGATGGTGTTTACTTCTAAACCCTTGTCTTTGGTTGTAACCAGTGTCTGTTTTCTCTCTTTGTTTAACTTGAGAGCGGGTCTGAAGAAGTAGAGAGCGATTTTAGAATTTGCGGGGGCGACAAAAAACATTCAGAAACATCCATCACAGTTTCTCAGTGTGCAAAGGAACATCTTCCAGTTTTTTTAGAGACCAAAAACCAGATGCATATATGGAAGTGAGACATAAACTAAATCATTTAGCAGTTGAAAAAACAACATCAAAGTCCATTAGTTTCTGCTTTGGAGCTTGGATCACATACTGGGATCTTCCTGAGTAGATGGAGTTTGCCAAGTTGTCATGTATCTGCAAATGTTAAACCGGGCCTCTTGTCTATCAATTCTTTAAAGGCCGTACCGAGCAAATATCCATTTTGCTTGATAACTGACTTGAATAAGAATGAAAACTGCTGTTGGTTCATTGTATGTAAAAAGTTGTGGGGGCCTCTGGCAACTATGAGGCTCTGGAGATTTCAAGCCATTCAAACGTGAAAGTTGAAAACTAGGAGTAATTGTGCTGTTACTTTGGAGCAAGTCTAACAAACCACATATCACTGCTTAAATCCCACTTTCATCTTGCCTCTGATAAAGTGTAACAACTTTGTGGTTTGTTTGCTCTGTCCTCTTTTTATTGCCTCTTTCACTTTTCTTTCTCTTTGAAAAAAACTTTGTAACTTGTACTTTGAAAAATGCAAAGTTAGTCAGGTGAAACGGCCTCCTGCCTACAGATAACTCCATCTTTGAAGCCAGATCTGTCATCTCCAAGAGGCTTTGTATAACCTTGATACTGCACTACAGCAACGTGGTATGCCCGTAACAGCGTATTCGAGCGTGCTCTGTTCATGTGTCGGTAGATCTCACCGATATGTCGTGTACCACGTTTATTTAAAAGTCCAAAACAATCCCAGCAGTTCTGTCTGCGCGCTGAGATGGAAGACTGACAAAATGTTCAGGATCACAGGTCATGATAAGACCTGTTGATGCATTTATGCAATCCTGCATGTTCCAGCTGTAGCCGGGGAAAGTGAAGTTACAGACACCGAGAGGGGGGAGAGGGAAGGAGAGGACTAGGACAGGCAAACTGAGCGTAATTCACTCGGAGACACAGACAGACACGCCACTGCTGCAACCTAAAACCAAACTGTGCTGACTCCTTGTCTGTGAGCTGATTTAAAACCTCACGGCGGTGTGAGGAGGGACGGAGGGCCACAGATCCGTGCTGGGTCTCAGGAGAGGTGCCATTCGAAATCGCTAATGCAACAGCTGGGAGTGTTTAGCCCCTTTTAAATCAGCAAGCAGGGAGTCTACATGGGCCTATCTGCTGGTTCATTTCACCCCAGCACTCTGGAGCTGTTTACAGCCCGACGCCTCCAGCCTTTTCAGGGGATGAGGTGGGTGGGTGAGTCAAGGAGGGGTGGAGAGAGGATTAAAAGGAGCGGGACACTGGTCCTGAAGAGGTCCAGACTGACACAGGCCTACTGATGATGTGTGCATGTACAGTTTCACATCCAACGCTCCATGTGGGCCTTTCTCTGTGTGTGTGTGTGTGTGTGTGTGTGTGTGTTTAGAAAGGCGAGCATGTGTTTCTTCCTTGTTTGGCTGATTAAAGCCTTCAGGTTGTCAGTCTGTATGTCTGCAGCGGGGTGAGCGGAGTTCTTGTCACCTTCCATTTACATTGTTGGTCCTCTGTGCTCCGGTTTTTGTTAACAGTTAGTTAAGTAGGTAAGCCCTCCTGAAGCAAGTAAAAGCCATAAAGCCAGAGTGAGCTTCTATTCCCAGAGTTTATTCTGCTGTTGAGAATTGCTTTTCCAAATAACGTCTAAGTGCCTGGAGGGGATGGACGAGCATTTCGTTTTGGGGATATTTATGAGGTAAAAGAGACTCCCAGAACTGAAGGAAGTCAACTCACTTAACAAAATGTGCACTGAGCAGGCATATATCCTACAGCAGGGAGTTTTTATATATGATATTGTCAGTATTCAAACCTTCATCCGACACCCATCAGGTGATATTATTGTTAAGACTGTAGGGCCCAAAAGCTAAAGTAGCCTACGGTAAACTCAGACCTGAGTTAAGACATGAATCACGTGTTTTGGCGTCTTACAACATGAAAATTATTACGGCATAGAAATGTGTAAATTGTTTGGAGGGGGAATGGACGCATCTTAACTTAGTTAGAATAAAGGTTAAACAAATGAGTTAGCCTGAGCTAAAAACTTTATAGTGGTTCAGGAAGAAGACAAAACAGTTTTAGTCAGTTTCCTGTCATTATGCAATTTAAACTAATGCTCCAGTATCTTGATTATTGATTGACTTGATTGATTGACATGGACAAGGCGGATGCTAAATTTCACCACAATGGATAAAAAAGCAAGACCAAATAAACTAGTTTTGCTAAAAGCTTGCAGAGGCGCAGTGGCCTAACTGTCGACTACAGCTTTTATCTCCAGTTAACATGAGGTGAAGGTACCCATAAATCACATGATGTGATAAATTCATTAAACTTATCTCATAAATAAAAAGAACATGAGACCTGAGAGAGACACAGCACGTCTTAAACTGTTTTCTCACAGCCCTTTAGATTGACTCAATCTAAGTAAGTCACAAAATTCAAGTTGTACAACTTAAACATGTGTCACCATTTGGCAAAGATTCTTCAAACTTCATTGTCAAACTGTTTTTCTCACATATAATGTTCTTTCTTTCTTTATTACTTTCAGTCATGTTATTAAGATTATTATTATTGTCATTTCCAACAGAGACACAGAGCAATGAAGCAAAATGTGTTTCTGATTAGTGATCTATGTGCCTACTGTATACCATTTCTCCCTCAGACTGGAGCTTTGTCCTCAGAGCCTCCACAAACCTCTCAACTTGTAAAAAAAAAAGGTGAAAGCCATGAGCTCTCCTCTGTTTTCGCCTCACTCCAAGAGCCCAGCCTCTGTGATAATGACTCCTATTAGAGACGCACGCTGCTCTCCGCTGGGAGCGCGTGCACGAACGTGAAATGTTCTGACCTCCAGCTTTAACCTGTCACTAACACGGTACCTGATTGCAGGAGCGCAGAGAAAAACAAGAGTACAGTAAATCACTGCTGGCTCAATAAAAGACACCTGCAGTGTAAGAGGAGATGCAGGAGAGAGAGACAGAGGCAGAACACCAGGAGAGCCGTCTGATCACTACCAGACACAGAGAAATCAGTGGAGGTCCAACAAAACGAAAGCATGTTGATATCTGCTCGACATGCATGTGCCCCACAGCTCTGCATATATGCATCCAGAACAGTGGGGAAACTGAAATGGTTATGTGACATTACTTAAATCTTGCTTCTGTTGACAGAGTTTAATGCTGTTGCGATTTGTCAGTCAAGAGGCTTCAGGGTGTAAAGCCAAGCCCTACAAACTCAGACGGGTTGAATCTGAGGTTGATTCTGAGTAAAAAGCCCTGCAGGACAAACTTGGAATTTGGAGCGATAAAAACAGACCTCATTTAACTTTTTAAGATACTAATATGATGACAGGGAGTCATGTTTTACTGCATTTTTTTTATTCTTTATCCTCCTCTGCTCTCCACGTTTCTCATTTTCATTATGCTTCATTTAATGTTTCATACACATTGAATGTCTTCTTCTGTAAACGCACTATCCTCCCCTTTCCGACTAAACCAATTTCACTCTTCAGCAGTTAATGACAGCATGCCTTAAGTATGCAAGGCAGTCACAAAGTCAAAGGAGAAAAAGATAGAGGAGGAGTAATAGAGGGAATGAGATAATAATAAAAAAAGAAAATCACATGATAAGAGTAAGGAGAATTAAAAATAGAGAATGAGTTATTGTCCAGGGGAAAGACAAATGAGAAAAAGATAATTGAACCACTGAATGACAGAAGCCTGAAAGCAGAGACAAGGTGAACACGGGGAAGAGAGGGAATGACAAAATGAGAGTGCAGAAAGGGAGCGCAGACCGAAGCCCAGTCAGTCTGTAATCCCATAATCCCTGGCAGGCAGGCAGGATGTAATTGCTCGTTAGTGCCAGTTTCCACTCTGAGGCCTGTCACTGCTGGAAAACCACAGAGCTCCGCTGAAATGAGAAACAGATAGCAGGTCCCATGCCTCGGTTCAGATAGGCTTGCTAGGCCCCCCACCTAAAGCCCCCCCTGAAACACATATGCGTGCGCACACACACAAACTCACTCACTCACACACACACTGGTGCGACCACACGGTCATTCTTTCTGTTCTCATAATCCTTTCTCTGCCACAATAAAGTATATAAAGTCGCTATCTCCCTCAATTTCTCACACTCTCCAGCTCCAGCACACACACATGCCCACACACACCTATACACACACACACACAGACACAGGCAGCAATAATCACTATCAGAGGTGTGGACACTATAGAGCCTGGAGGAGGATGGTGAGGAGAGGGGGTGAATCTGTCTGACCTCCCCTCTCTCTGCGTTTCTCCCACCAGGCTGTTTCACTAAACTATCTCGTAGGTGTCTGAGACTCTTTCAGGCCAGAAACAGATAGTGAAGCAGGAGAGAGAAAACCTGGTGGGCCGAGTGGAACAATGTGTCAGGAGCAGGGTGAGATTTCTCAAATGTGTGTTTTTTTTTTAATATAACACCATTAAAATTGAATATCATTTCATCTGTGCTGCTGGTTTGTGTAGATTAGCTTAATAGGCTTGGATCTTTGGGAGGACAGTGGGTTTCGGGTTAGGTCCATTTGTCATTGGTTTATGATTTATTGTGATTTAACTGCAACAAATTAGGCATCTTGCTGAATGTTTTCTATAGAAGCAGGAGTAATGTGTTGAAAAATATTTTAACGGTTAATCAATTATAATTAAAGCTGTTCTAATTAATTTTTTCTATAAACATTGCTAAGAAGACACGTGACCAAGAATCACCAGGTATCACCAGACTCTCCATCTTCCGCTAAGGCCTATGGAGCATTTTGGCATCTTTTAGTTCAGTGTTTTGGTTTGTTTTTGTGCCACTTTGATGTCTCGCTTCAAGCCTATTGGCCTTGTTGTGACCTGCAGCAGAAAGCTGTGTTCAGTGAAAACACTCTAACACACACAATGTTCACCTCCTCAGCAAAGTCAAGAAACTGACTTGAATAGTGGACCATTTAGCAGCTAAAGAAAAGATGGAGGCCAATGACTCCACTGACACAACTCCAAATGAATGCAGATGTTATTAATGAGGCACATGTTCACCACATCAACTGTTCAACATGAAACAATGTCATTCATTAATGACAGGTTTGTAGATACATCTTCATTATCACTGTGATTATTTTGCTGCTGAGCAGCTTGTGCAGGGTTAACTATCAAGGAGAACAGTGCCTCTTTAGAGCACTGCCTGTAGGGTTAGATAGTTCAGCCTGGACCTCATTAGAGGACCCTAATAGAGGAAAACTTATTGGTTTCCTGATGACACACCTGAATGATTAGTGATTTACCTCACCGACCCTGAAACCTTCTCTCCACGTCAAGAAGGACTACAGAGAAACGTGTCTAATGGCTCTCCAGCGGGATAGGTATAGCACTTTTAGTGTGTTTGAAGAGGAACAGTTCTGGATTAACGCCCTCATATGTGCAGGTTCAAGTTGCCAAAGGTGCTACAGAGAGTTACTACAGGTCACGGGAGTGCTGGGATCACTGGGTCACAACAAGCACGATAAAACGGACGTTTCCACGAGACATAAAAACGTCAACCATGACCAGCACATTAACCTCAAGCTGGAGCCCTGACAGCATCATTACCACAGACAGAGAGAAAGAAAGAGCTGTTGTCATCATCTTAAGCACCACAGACACCTGACTCCATGAGAGGATCTGAGCCTCAGCAGAAGAAATTAACTTATATATCACAAGGACATCCAGTGGAGTGGAGAGCACTATGTGAAATATGTAGATTTTGCAGCTCCACCCACCCTCTGTTCTACAAGTTTCGGATATGCAAATCAAATTCTTCCCTTGATGTTTACATGTTTGTGGTTCTCCACATACTTCACTGCTTACATGTGACATATAATAGCTGTTATTGTTACTGGTTTAGTCACGCCATTAACACCTGCCAAGATCTCTGGCTTCCGTCTGATGCCGTCATAGTTTCCATCAATCTGTCAATGACATTTCATTAGAACAAAAAAGAGTCACTTTCCCACTGGTGGTTTAGAGTCACTGACACTGGTGGGGAGGAAATGTTGGATGAAATAAACCAGCTAAATGGATTATTTCTCAACAGATATTTATTTGTGCAGAACAATAAGAAATGTGTTTGTGGAGTACTACAGAATAAACAACAATTAAAGGATGACTGGGATTTTTGCAACTCATTTTTGAAAGTCGAAGAATAATTTTGTGGCCACGCTAACATAGACGTTGCTAAAAATAGGTCCCATGGGGCAAGAAGCACAAATGCTAACACAGTTTACCAACACTTATCCCCATTCGATCTGCCTTACTCTGAGGCAAAACCAAAACTGGTTGCACCTGAAACCTGATAATTATGTTGTTGTTGCTGCTGATGATGATGATAATAAGTATGTACAAAAACCTGTGGGTCTGTAAACTTCAATGGAAATCATTTTACTGTTATTGTTCAAGTGCAACAAGGTTTGTGATTTGAAGTGACACTGATCTAGATTTTTTATGTAAACCATATTTACTTTGACAGATGTCTGTAAACTGTAGTGATAAACAGAATTATCAATTATCACCCGTCCCCGACTGTTCCCCTCATCTTTGTGGACCATTTTAGTGTCCTTCATTCAACTGTTTTGGTTTTGCGGGCGGCACTGCTACAGTTTTGTTTCATTCTCAACACTCAGCAGCCTCATTTTCACACACAGTCGCCAGCTGCTTTCAGTTAAAAACAAAAAAAATCGTGAACCCTCTGTACACTACCTGCTCAGCACCATACGGCCGAAACAGTTAGCATCTATCTGGTGAACATATTGTAGCATTTAGCAGCTAAAGACATGGATATTTCCTTAAGGAGCTCTTGGACAAAAAACAGAACAAAAAGAGTCCGAATGCTAGACTGAATGAACTCTGATGTTGCTGGAAAATGGAAATATCTCTGACATGTTTGCTACAACAACTGTGTCATTGGTTACAGCTTGTTCTCTTGCTCACAAGTTGCCAAAAATTTAATGAATGCAAACTGTGATATTGTCTGGCTGCTTGTGTTTGTTGCCTCGCTGGATCTCTTTGTATCACAGAGAGGTTTTTTTCTAGTACAGTGAGGCGGTGTAACAAACCTCCTGTAGGATTTTCCACATCAGCTGTAACTTCCACGATGCAACGGCCTCTACAAGATTAAGCGTGCAGGGTCACTGGAAAGTTTAGCTTATGTGCAGTTAGCGCTAATTATCCACATAAAAACCCACAACTCAACAGACTTATACGTGTCTTGTGACCCGATCAGGTAAATTAGATGGGACACCGTCATCCGCGGCCCTGGGCCTGTTTTTCCCATGAGCGCTGAGACAGAGACAGCCTCCTGATGCGACACATCTGTGTCCTCACCTTCTCGCTCTCTTTCACTTTGTTTCTCACTAAGGCAACTTCCCAGTGTCCCTGACCCTAATAACCCAAATTCCTGTCTGATTAAGTTGGTTTTAAAAGGAAGCCACACAGAGAGCGGTTGGGTGAGCCTCACCTTAAATGGGAACACATTTTAGCTGCGTTGGAGCGATGATCAGGGGATAGGATTTCACTTTCCGGTGGTTGTAAGGATGGTGGCGTTTAAAAGGCCGCAAAAAGGATGGAGGGAAAGAAGGGAGAAGAGGAAAATGAACACACAGATTTAACAAACAGCATCTCTCCATTTCTCCATCTTTCTTTCCTTACATTTCTATGATACACACTTGCACCAAGAAGGAATTTCACACACACACACACACACAGAACCTCTCACCTTTCATAAAAAGCCACACACACTCTCTGAAATCCCCTTTCCCGCCACTCCCCCACCCACCCTCGTGACCTTTTCATGATCCCATCTCATGTTGTTATTTCTCCAAATTAAGCCCACACTGAGCCTGAGAGTAACACTCTGAGAAGTGACCATCGGTGTGACACACACACACACACACACACACATACACACTGGCCATTAATAGTGTGTCTTGTGTCTGGGCGAACGAGCGCTCTCCAAAGTGTTTCCGTGTCGCCCGCTCGCGCCCCAGACAGGCTGGGTTTAATGACCTGGCCTGATAGTTCAAAGCGCCCCTCAGATGCTATGATTAATGAATCTGACCTGCTAATTTCAGAAGAATACAGCTTATTGTATCAAAAAACACTCTCACAGACACAAACACTGTGCTGGGCTAGTTAACATTCTTCTGTATTTTGAGAAAAAGTTGTTTTAAGGAGGGAGATTTTACGATAAGGACAGGAGTTAGCTTTATGTTTCATCAGCGGCTCCGACAGTATTAACTGCTGCTTTGTTCTAAATAATTTAAGCTGTTTGAACTTGAAGAAGCCAAAGTGCTCAACAACAACAAAACAATTCAAGATCAGAGAAAGAAATAATTCCCCTAGCGTACTTACACAAGATTGTCCACTGCCATAAAAGCAAGGACCCAGAAAACAGAAGTTGCATGGGAAGCATTTGTCTGAAGGAATACATCTAACAAATTGAAATTCCTTTTTGTCAGATCATGCCTCCTTCAATTTGCCCTGAAGGAATCACTGTGGTTCGCTGCGTACTTTAAGCACTTCCAGATTGAAGTTGCCCTGCGGCACTTCAGGTTGCATAATCAATCTCTCTCAGTGCACTCTCTCCATTAGTGCTGGGACAAAACAACCAGAGTAACGTTACACACCGAGGCTGAGACACGGCTGAAGACAAGGCTCCCTGCGCAGGGCACACATCCATCTTTTAATGACAGATTTGCACTAAAGTGAAACGATCGTGTCCCAGTTTAAAGGTGGAATATTTCGCTGCATCAATGTTACGATTGGAAGAAACCAAGAGGTTGAAGCTGTTGCTCGTTGAGTTGAAGCTTTTCGCTGTGTTTGATGATGCTCCATAGTTGTGTATCCACTGAGCAGTCTGTCCTTTCAATGTTTTGTATTGTGTTGAGTTTTTTATCGTCCTCTTGTGGATATTTTTTTTTTCAAACAAAATAAACAAAGTTATATTACAACACTCACAACGACGACAGATTTTTTGTTTTTTCACTTTACAATCTATAAAATGTTAAATTAATTTAAATTGCGTTGCAAGATCATGAAATAAATTTATGATTTTGGATTAGTCAGCAGATGCAACTTGACAAAGGCCGGTCTGCGTAGTGTATCACTTTGCACGATATGTCATAATTTATTGTAATTAGTTGAAAACACATCACTCGTAAAATGCCAGAGTGCACATAACACACTGGATGAAAAAGTCCAGACTCAGGTTGAGGCAACAAATTATACTGTATGTGTGCATTTTGTGGGAGCTTGCATTTTTAAAGAGTGACATCAAAGACAACAAATCAATAACAACCAATTGCAAAACTTGTATGAAATAGGTATTTTCTCAGGTTTATCTGACTCTGAACACCAGAGATACGGTGTAGGTAGTCAGACAGGGCTACACAGGAAAGAAATGTGACTTGCAATGGCCTAATGATCAACGTATAGCAGCCGAAGCTCATCTGGACATGCTCATTAAGATGTTTAAGCATGTAGCATGATTTGGGTGAATACCTATTGACCGACAATGATCTGGACGTTTGATTGGGTTGTAAGGTTTAAAGAAACATCGGAGATGTGGGAAGTGAATGTTAGCGTGAATTAGCTCGCAGCTACATCCAGCTAGTGGCCTGCTTACTAGATTATTAGCTAAACCTGGTCAGATTACTGCTTTGTTGTACTTAGTACATCATTTCTTTTGAATGTTAAGCTTCTATATAAAGAAATATTTCTATGAGCGACATGGCTACTTTAACCCTGATGCCGCTTTAATGATGAAATAAAGTCTTAACTCACAACACAAGACCAAGATCCCTAATGACAAGAATTTCAACCGTTATTGTGATTCTACTGTATTTCAAGTCTTTACTGAGTTCCAAATGTTTGCTCAATTTGTGTTATGCTTTTTCCCACATTTATGCCTTTTGATTGGCAGGTGAACTAGAATGTTTTTTTTTTCTTGGCAAATCGAAAGATAAACAATATCTTGGAGAATTACTCTCTCTGACAATGAGTGGGATTATCCCCAACATGTCTCAGTAGTCTCAGAGTAGTCGCCTAAATGAGATACATAGAAGTAATATTTAAAATATCAGGCTGTGCTTAGGGAGTAATGACGGCCACTGGAGAGGAAACAAACCGTTAGAGCGTGTTTGCTGCCACAGCGGCTCCAGATGTATTTATGAGGATGTTTCTATATGAATGAGTAATGATAATAATTTATTCTATCCTTTGGATTGTGAGTATTTAACTGGCTTTCTGTAAACTTGAGGAGCAACAAAGAGGAGTATCAGCGCATGAAAGAGTTAAACCCATAACACCAACAAACGGCACGCTAGCTCTCGTAAAGCCACATGCCAGTTAAAACAAACCAGACCACACATTAGGAGGCTGCTGGTAAAGAGAACACGCTAGCCCACAGTACCTGACCCTCGGTGGAGCAGCTGACCTTGTGACCTTTGACTGGAGGAAGTGAAAGCCGTGGCAGCATGACGGGGGAGTGTGAGATGCCTGAAGCAGAGGTGATACTCTCATGTTCGGCCTGAGAACAAACCTGAGATTTTCAAAGACACGAGCAAAGAAAAACAAGGTTGTTTCACAACATGCTTTCACACATTTTACGGGCATGTAGTGGGAGACGCCTGCTGGGGATGTGTGACATGTCTCAGGTGATGCCAAAGTTAAACCCCATCTCGCACACACACTGATTCATCAAGTGCAACAGCTTTGAAAAGCAGGGAGGAGACGAGAGGAAAGAAAGATATAACTCCAAGGCAAGATCCAACTCTGAACATCTGAGGCCCGCTGTCCTCTGACTTGAGCCTCTGCTGCGTGCATGAGTGACATTGTATGTACATGAATGTGTGAGTCAGTGGGTCACTGAGTCAGGGAGCAAGTATGAGAGTTCATGTGCGAATGTGTGAGTCAGTGATGCATCATGTAATAACTTCTTCATCTCTGAATGGACAAAATCAGCAAATCACACTGTTTGGGATGAAAAGACAAAAGAGTGCGATGAAGGAGAGACTCAGTTATTAAAAAAAAGAGGAAAATCTCATGAAACAGCATCCCCACCACCAGCTCATGAGGCCGAGGAGATCAACACAGTTTCATCTGAGCTGAAAAGAAACAAGCTTGACTTGCAGCACGTCAAAACACCTGAAGCTTAAAAGACTTCATCTGCCCTTGATCCCCACAGAGTCACAGGAGAGGAGGGAAATGGATACAGCTCTGTGTGTGTGTGTGTGTGTGGGTGGGTGTGAGAGAGAGAGAGACAGAGAGAGAGAGAAACAAGTACTTTGATATTTAGATTTGCAGCCCACCACAGAAGAGGGTCACACTGGAAGACTTCCTGACTGCCACTGTTTCCCCCCCAGCAATAAGAACACACACACACACACACACACACACTTACATTTCTCCACAGTTCAGAGTCACCTTCTCAAACCTGTAAAGACCTCAGACCATAAATCCAAAAACTTTTCTTTATCACATCCCTGACCCTCCATAAAACACAGGTAACAAACACCTCCACCATCCTCCACCAAACACGGCACAACACACACCAAATTACATCCAATACTAAAATCCAGGCCACAGTGACCCTGAGAGCGAGGGGAGCTTCAAACAGCTGGCAGGTGTGGGCAGGGAGGTTTGGAGCAAAAAAGCCACTGATGTGAAAAGAAATCAAACATCAAACGGTGTTGTCACAGCAAACACGAGGACAAGAGCGCGGGTCTGCTCTCACAGCAGCAGTGCGCACAAATATGTCCAACAATGCCCCTCTATATGGCACGAGATTCTTTTCAAAAAGACCGTATAGACAAGGAGTGAAATCTGAGCGGCGCCTTACCAGCTGTCCTGTGCGCAATCTTCTGCTCCCAGCGCGCACCGGAGAAGACAGGAGTGTCGCCTCTTCTTCGTCTTCTTCTTCTTCCACGCTGCGTGCAACTCATGTCTTTGGCAATCCATGCGCTGGGATGTGTCATGATTTACACCTGACTGTCACGGTGACTCGCAAATGTTGAGAGAAGGCTGACTCCCCTGAGGCTGGAGCAAACATGAAGAATCCATCTAAAAGCGGCACAACTTGAACGAGAGAGGCGCCTCCTTCTCGC
>OMNW01005432.1:52872-89220 GCA_900303245.1 Selene dorsalis | reverse complement strand
GGTCGGTAATCGTTTATTCGTTGTACATTAATGTAGAACTGCGCCCTGGATGCATATTTTATCATCTGCTGGCTATGAAAAGATGTGTTACATTTCGACAGCCGGTCGGCATCGCTAACTGACGTTAACGCATTGGTACTACTAGCGTGCAGCCTTAAGGCTACGTTGCTTTATCTAGGCGTTGTGGCGGCTTTACGGCTGAATGTGCTGTGGGTGAAACAGGTGCCGGTGATTTTAACTGGAGTTGCTGTCAGTATTGAGGGTTTGATTATTGAATGGTGGGCGACGTAAAGAGCACATTTTCTGTCATCACACACCATGCACCATAGACATATGGGTAGCTAGATTGCCATGGTTAGCCTGAGGCGTTAGAGGACGCTCCGTAACCCACCACAGAACTGATAAAGACGTTTTTTTCCCCTCGTGACAACAAATTATGAGCTTTAAATTGTTGTTTTTCTTTTGGTTTGAATTGAAAAGGTGCCACCGCTTGCCTGTTTTATGGATGTACTACGTTAACATCATTGCAGTCAATCTAATACAGTGCTCCCTCCATTAACCCAGAGTGCTCAGCAGAGCTGCAACATGGGAAGATTGAATGGTTAGGTTATTGCAAAAGAAGTGCGAACATCTAAGTTTCTTGCTTCGTTCAAAATGCCATTTGCCAGAATTTGATGCTTGTCTTTGTCATACATGACAGTAAACACCTCTGGATTTCAGATTTTTTGAGTATCACCGTCGTACTTTTCAACATCTAGTGTTAGACTACAGTCAAACGGATACATAAGAAGATCTGTCCTCATTGCTATAAGAACTAGACTGATAAATTGGCCAGACTGCTATTAAGTGCAGATATTTGCTGAAGTAACAGGACCTCACTGTCAAGAAATGTCAAAATAGATTACCATCCATTACCATGCAGGTGTTACGAGACAAAGAGCCCCTGAGTGCAGGCACCTGAACGCTTCACTGCGTCTCATTGTGGTCATTTTATACTTATTTTTATTCGTCTTCTTCTGGTTGTTTATAGGCACCTTAGTTTATCCTTAGTTATTGTGAGCATTTTGTGTCTTTTTGTGGTTTATGTCAACTGTCAAGTGACTCCATGCTCATTTTCTGATTCTTTGTGGTCATACGATTTACTTCACAACAAGTCGTATTAGCGGTCACTTCATGCCAGGTTAAAGGCCCCTCCTGACAGGCCCTGTATCCTGATAGTCCTGCTCAGTAATAGGTAGAATAGTGCATTCACATCCACTGTGGGTCCAGGTGCAAAGCAAAAAGCAAAATAAGGTGAAAGAGGAAAAAATGTGTGCACACTGGTAAATGCTCTTCTGCAGTCAAAATCAGTTTTCTATCGAAACATTGACCTTCTGTTTATAAATCTTTTGGGAGCATTTACCGGTGTGCAAACATTTTTCCTCTTAGGCCTGCTCAGTAATTCATCCAAGTAGATTTTTTCAACTGTTAAATATCTGGTTAAAATGTATCTTGCTAACAAAAACAATTGAAGAGACAAAAGTGATCTGTATCTAGATTGTTAAAAGATGTGATGTGTATTTACTGGCCTCCTCAAAATCCAATAATGGTTGAGATATATTGAAATAAATGGAACAGACAAAATATTAGAAAATGTGCACAGTGCAGCTCAACAGCATCACAATTTGCAGCCTCCAAAATGACCATGAATTGAACCAGATGATTATAGTCATATAACATTATCGGATAATAAAGCTTGAAATTTTTTGAGTGGTGTGAAAAAACCTTGCTTGAGAGCTGTTTGCAATTTGTTCAGATGAAAAGTGTGTAGTACCTCATTCTAATTCTGCCAGAAGTGCTTCATTCACATGGGATATCTAAGGTTAAATAAACATTTGAACCTTTTGTTTAATATAGGTTGTTGTTTATGTAATTTGCTCTGTCCTCATAAAAAAGTATGTGCATAAGAAAGGATTGTTTGATGTTTACTTGTCTGAGGAAGAGGGAAAATCCTAATATCTTTCTCTCTCTTGTCTCCAGTTTCAGAAGGGCAGGATGGGCAGGCAGAGGAAGAGGGGTGGGAACAGTGAATCCGCTCCCCTTCCGAGGAAAGATGAGAAGCCCTCTGCATTTCACCGCAAGGAGAAGAAAAAGAAAGTTGATATTGGCAAAGTCTTCATCAACATCTCCATCGGCCTTTGCATATTCAGTATGGTCTGGTTCTTTTATGCCCCCTACATGCGGTCCAGCTTGGCCAAACGGGTGGTGACTCTCCACTCATCACCTTCTGTCTTGGATGCCAATAGCAGCAGTGCTAAAGTTTCCCCAGAGAGGTTCTGGGGGTCCTACAGGCCGCAAGTCTACTTTGGCATGAAAACTAGGAGTCCCAGGTCCATAGTGACAGGTAGGCTGATGCATTCACAGTTGAGTTGAAGCTGATAAGCATATTTATGGCAAAATGCCCCCATTTAGGGGTCTGGAGCCCTGAATAAGCAGAATTTAACTGCTTTATCTGTGTGTCATCTGTGGTATACAACCAAATTAATTTAATTTCATTATCATATCTCTCCAGGTATGATGTGGATGCGCCAGTTTTCCGACATGGATGTAAACTTGAGGCACACCTGTGAGCAGGGGGATCGTTTGCAAGGATATGGCTGGCTGATGCATGATGGGGTCACGTTTGGGGTGCAGGAAATACGAGACAACAATTTCACCCTTACCACCGAGTTTGTCAAAAGAATGGGAGGGGATCATGGGGGCGACTGGACCTGGAGGATCACTGCCAAACAGCATGTGAGTTCTCACTGATTTTATAAAGCTTTATTGTAGATGTTCATTTACATGACCTTAACTCATTTTTCACCTTTTTTTTAATCAGCTTTTGCCTTGGATATTGTAGTCGGCGGTTGTATTAAATGTCTTCTGTTTGAAATATAAATGATTTTGAGGAATAATTTTTTCTGCTTTTATCCACC
The DNA here is from genome assembly GCA_900303245.1 of Selene dorsalis. NCBI lineage: Eukaryota > Metazoa > Chordata > Actinopteri > Carangiformes > Carangidae > Selene > Selene dorsalis. The sequence goes on along the minus strand of OMNW01005432.1, from coordinate 86,263 downwards.
AGAGCTACACCCCTCAAGTACCAGTCATTTCCCTGATGTTTTATGCAGCAGCGGACACACAGGGCTCGCTGGAGGCTCATGTGGAGGAGAGAAACCGTCTGGCATCCATCACTGGCTTCTCGGAGGAGCTTGGAAACTTTAAGATCACCTTCCGAAAGCCTGTTACTGGGGACTTATCCAACGCTAAATACGCAAGGTAAATTGATAAATACAGGAGTGAATGGTAAAGTCAGCAGGTCTTTCCAAAAGTGATCATAACCAAGAAACCCTTAGGGAATGTAATGTAGAATGACACTCAGTGCTCAGTTATATCGTAAAGAAACCAGCAAAGAAAATTGATAGTTAGGACTTCACAGCAACAACTGACTCAAAAAAAATTGCCAATAAACTTTGTACAGGGACATAATATAACATTTACATTTCTGATCCAAATAATTTAATTAGCAATCCGTCAGTGAAGGGAGAAGAGGTAAGACTTGATAGAAAGGGAAGACGACATTGTGAGCGCAGCACTCTTTCATAATAATGTACATGCGGTAAAATACAGTATGATGAAACAACAAATTTTCATGGCAGAAAATCACTGTTTGAACCCTAAATGTGACCCATTTACACATCATTAGACTCCCAGCATCAGATGCGTGGTCTTTTAACTTTGCATTTTTGTAATGTCACCATAGTATGATCCAAGAACACTGGGATGAAAAAAAAAAAAATTACCACTAGGTGGAAGCAAAAGCAGGACTTTCAGCCTTTGTTCTATGAATTTCATCACTGTTGTGAAATGGATTTTATATATACGCAGTCATGTGTGTCTAGAAAGCATGCAAGTATTTGAAAAGCCAAAGAAGATCAGACCCTTTGCTTAAGGGCTCTAGTATTTTCCTGAAATGCCACAGCTGTGTTTTAAGCATTGAAGGTGTTTATCCACCTTCAAAAAGAACTGTTGTGGCACTGTTTTGCGTGAAGTGGATCTCTGCAAGGTGTCTGCTAACAGTATTCACAAGAAGCACCAGTATTTCACAACTTTGTGAGGGGCAGAGAAGACCAGCATAGCAAAAGAGAAAGGTACAGTATAAAATGGTAGAAATGATAAGAATTGTATGAATTTTGAGTTATCGTAGGAAGGTGGATGATGTGATGTAAGTGGGAGAGATTAGAGTTTGATTTTACTGTGACCAGTCACTTCATCTCTGAGTCACCAGTACAACATGAGACAGCAAAGGCTACGATACAGTTAGCTAAGGCTACCTAAGCATAGCTAGTGCTGTGAAGATCACCTGTACAGCAGTAACTCATGTAAACAGTGCTAAAAAGATTTGTGTGGCTGCTTGTTTCATAGATTTGAAAACACATAATAGTCTCTTAACTTTTCAGTTACAACTATCTCCAGACTGTGTCTCCTGGCTTGGAGAAGCTGACCGACATTGTGAAGCACAGTCTGAATCGGCGGTTTGTCTACAACTTTCCCTCTGGTGAAAAAAGGCATTACATTGCTGTAGACACCTACAAGCCTCCTCATCACCAAAACCAACAGAAACCTGCTGACACAAGGAAAGAGAGTGACTTTGTGGTTCACCAGGTAACTGTCCAGATGCCATTCCAGATTGAAGTTCTGTTTGAGTCTGGAAGTTTCCACAATCGACCCAACCAACTGGTGGGCTCCGTTATGACCCAGGAGCTAGAGAGAAGGAAAGCTGAGTTTGATGCAAAATTTGAGAAGACTTTTGGACTTGACAGCAAAGGATATAACCAGGCACATATTAGATTTGCAAAAGCAGCACTCAGCAACATGTTGGGTGGAATGGGCTACTTCTATGGTCAGTCAGTGGTGCAGTCAGCCTACAATGAGTACCCGGTCCTATACCCTGAGGGTGCTTTGTTCACTGCCATACCATCACGTTCTTTTTTCCCGAGAGGATTCCTTTGGGATGAGGGCTTTCACCAGCTCCTGCTTTCTAAGTGGGATCCCCAGGTGACAAGGGAGGCTATTGCCCACTGGATAGACCTAATGAATATGGAGGGCTGGATCCCGCGTGAGCAGATCCTGGGGGATGAAGCTCGCAGTAAGGTCCCAGCAGAGTTTGTGGTTCAGCGAAACGAGAATGCAAACCCACCTACTCTTTTCTTAGCTCTTCAGGAACTTATTGAACAGCTTTCTGCTAATCCAGACAAGGTGGCTTTTCAGCCAACTTTGCCTTTCCTCCAACGGATTTTCCCCAGATTGAAAACCTGGTTTGAATGGTACAACACCACGCAGACAGGACCTGTACCCAACTCCTACCGCTGGCGTGGACGGGACAAGGACACCAATCTTTTCCTCAACCCCAAGACCTTGACTTCTGGGTTGGATGACTATCCTCGAGCCTCACACCCCTCAGCAGATGAGCGCCATGTGGATTTGCACTGCTGGATGGCCTTGTCCTCGAGCATTATGGCTAGTGTAGCTCAGCTTCTAGGAGAGCCCTATCAGGCCTACGAACTTACCCACCAAGTGCTCAGTGACAACAACCTGCTGGATGAACTCCACTGGTCAGAACAGCTCCGTGCTTTCAGTGACTTTGGCAACCACACTCAGGCTGTGTCCTTGCAGCAGGAGAAGGTGTATGTGCCTCCCGGACAACCTCGTCACCAGTTCCCTGTGGCTCGCCTTGTGCGATCAGTCCGCAGAGCCCCCAAGCTACAGTATGTTAATGCTTTGGGTTATGTCAGCTTGTTCCCCTTCTTATTGCACATCCTCCAACCTGACTCACCCAAGCTAGAACATATTTTTAGAGACATGAGAGACTCCAACAAACTGTGGACACCTTATGGCCTGCGCTCACTCTCCAAGGCCGATCCCCTGTATATGAAGCGAAACACAGAACACGATGCCCCCTACTGGAGGGGCCCAATTTGGATTAATCTCAACTTCTTGGCAGTGAGAGCCCTCCATTACTACAGCAACACAGAAGGGCCATATCAAGAAAAGGCAGCTGCTCTCTATGAGGAACTCAGGACTAACATTATCAATAATGTTTATAGACAATATGTTGAAACGGGATATGTCTGGGAACAGTACAATGACAGCACTGGCAGGGGCCAAGGAAGCCACCCCTTCACTGGCTGGTCAGCACTAACAGTGTTAATGATGGCCGAACAGTATTGATAGATTTCATTTCATGTTTTAAAAGGTACTGGCTGTTATTTATCTGGATGGGATCGAACAATACCATGACCAGAAATAGAGTATGACTTGTGTGGTTGATAAAACTTCTGATCTTATTTCCACAAATGACCTTTAATTAAAATAACAGGTTTCTCACAGGTGCTCTCTGAGGGGCAATTTCAAACGAGTGTTAAGTGCAGCTACCTTTCCTTTGCTGTATGTGGAACTAAGCACTGTCTAGTGCTTCAGTTATGTACTTAAGATGCATTTTATTTAATGAACTCATATTTCCTTCTCATACACCTTCACACGTCTGCAAATACACTGCAATCTTGAACGTGAAAATTGAAGAATGCCATACTATTGATTAAAAAGGAGGACATTGGTGGTCCACCTCACTGAGGGAGTATACTACCCTACTCTATGTGAAGATGGTTTTTAACAGCCAAGGAGCATATTGTGCTTTCACTTGAAAAATAAGGGACTTCATTGTGACATGTGCCATCTTCTCTTTAATCTACCATGTCCTTGGTTCTCCGTCTCGGTGACTAGTAATTTTGATATTAAATTGTTTAAAACAAAGTCCGAACAGTGTTGCTCAATATTTCTAAAATTACTGCTTCTAAAAGCAGCCCTATTTTGTATACACAGCCTGTGGTATGACAGACAGGGAACGCAACATGGACTGTGACATTGATCTTGTTTTGTTAAAAACAATAAATGGTTTAAAGAATTTTTGTCATACTTTTTTTATGTTGAGATGTTACTTCTACTCATAACTCTGCAGAAGGAAAAAAATCAACAAAAGACATTAACCTTTTTCCTCATGGCTCAGACCCTCACCCTCTATCTCACTGGGTGTTTTACACTGCCTGTGGATGAAAGAGTCATTTGAGTCTCACAAATGACACAGACCAGTTCATAATCTGTCTTTACAGTTACAATGATTAATCCTATTGTAAACCGGCTATGATTGCAATTAATGTTTGACTAAAATTTGAATGGGATATTATAAGTGATGCAAAAAGAAAGAGTATGGTAAACAAAACGTGATGATAAACATAAAAATGCAATTACTTAATATACAACTTTGATTGCTGCATGTTACAGGACATTTGTATGTGGTGAATGCACATCAGTCAGCCTGGGTAGTTCTCAATGTGCAGATTTGAATATTTCTATCTTGGATTAATAAGGTTGTTCTTATTGTCAGGAGATGAAATCCCACCATGGTTCATTTTTTCCTTTTATTTTTGAAATCTTTCCAGTATTCCCAAAAATGCGGCACAGTAGTGCAGAGGCTAGCACTGTCGCCTCACAGCAAGAGGGTTCTGGGCTCGAACCCACTGGCAGGCTGGGGCCCTTCTGTGAGGATGCATGTGTGGGTTTTCTCCGGGTACTCCGGCTTCCTCCCACAGACCTAAGACATGCAGGTTAGGTTAATTGGTGACTCTAAATTGCCCATAGGTGTGAATGGCAGTGTGAATGGTTGTTTGTCTGTATATGTTAGCCCTGCGATAGACTGGCGACCTGTCCAGGGTGTACCCCGCCTGTTGCCCCGAAGTCAGCTGAGATGGGCTCCAGCTCACCCGTAACCCAAAAATGCCTCAGAGTGCACATTATCTATGAAATGGAAGCTTAAGATCTAGGTGTCATAATATTTAATGAATGTTACATAATACTGTGCAGAGTGAAATACTAGATTCATTTGACAGGCTTTCTTTCAGTATCACTCAGTTTCCATATGTAACACAAACTGTGCTTAATTTCTATGTAAAGAATGAGAATACAGGATCCTAACCTCGTAGTTAATAACTCCACACATGTTCAGTGCAGATGTCAGCACTCCTCTGTCAGTCAAAGCAAAGAGTATCTTCAACACACCGTGACCTGGTCGTCTTTCTTTTGTTGGATGACACATTTGAAGGCCTCCAGCTGACGTCAATCTGCTGCAGGTTATTTCTTTTTTTTTTTTTTGCATGGTTTCCATGGAGCACATTTGTTGTGAGGGTTTGGTGCTTAATTAGCTAACATCAAAAGGCATGGAGAGTACATAGATGGCAAATTCTTTTCACTCCTTGACATATACTGGCATATATTCACAGACCAGGGCATACAGTGGCAGTGTTCCTATTGATAAAATGCCAAATATAAAACGTTGGTACTTAGAGCACTGGTACTGGCTCCCCGTCTGTATGCATGACCACCGCGTTCCAACCTCTAGACTTTTATGAATCCTTTGAATGGGCTAGATGTGCAGTTGTATAGTTGAAGGCTTAGCATGGTGCATTAAGGTTGCATGGCTAAAAATAGTGTCTCTGTCAGTTAGCAGAACAGCAGATAGGCTGTGAAGCCACAGATTGTTAGTTTTGCCACATTTATCAGAAGATACAGTATGTCCCACAGTTCTTCTGCTCATGAAAACTGAGGATGTAAATTAACAGCAACTCAATATAATAATCTGTGAAAAAGATTTCAGATGTATCTTTTCAGAGTTTTTTTTCAATATTGTGAAACGTTCAGCTGAATTGTTGTGAGTTTAGATTTCAAAAATTAGTGAATGATGTATGAGTGTGCAATGATGCCTTCGGGGTTCAGTCGTGGGAGACACAAGCTCATCATTTGACCCTTTGACTTGTTAACGCAAAGCATGGTATCAAGGGATTTGGGCACAGATGAGCCATATCCTCTGCCTTTTGCCATTTCTCTCAGAGGAAATGGATTCCACATTCCCTGAATGCAACTACATTCGAAAATGCATTTATTTCTTTGAAGAGTGCGGACAATCTGTGTGACTAAAGCACTCACTGCGCAATCCATCCCCCTCACCCAAGACCCTTTTTTCACAGAGAGATGGGATAATAGCCAAACAGCATCAGAGCTAACTAATGTGACTGCATAATAAACAGATGAGTCAGGGTGTATTCATTTGCATATCATCCCAACCTTATCAGAGCTTCTATATAGTTAATATTTTGTGATTGCCTACTACCAGTGAGTTATCTGATGAGTACAGAGAACGTAGTGTGAATGCAGGGTCCAAATGGCTGCAGCCCGGTGTTCAAATGGTGTATTTTTATGATGGATATCATAATACATCTGCAGAGTAATTATAAAGTTGTCTAATAGTTGCTGTCTGGAAATACACCCATACACCCCCACCCCCCACTCCCCCTGCCTGTAGCACTGACTGCTGTATTGAATGTAATTACTGGGAACTTATGCTAGAGGGAGCTAATTAATAAGGCATTTGTGAGTGGGAAAGAGGCTTTTTGAATACAGCTTAGCTATCATTTTACTTACAATGGAGAGCTACTTAGAATTAAAGCAGTATAAGTGGATAATTATGCTAATGGCTCAATTTGGATTTAAGATATGGTGGCAGGCTGTATTTCTAGATGATAACTGCTATGGCATTACAGCAGCTCTCACACAGGTTCTTTTTCTTCTCTGTACGTATGTGGGTTTGTATGTTCATATGAGCTCACTGGAGATGTCAGATGTTTTGTCCTGAGGCCACACACACAGTAATATGTCTGTGTGCGGTCTCCTCTGACCTAACTTCTTCTTTGCCTCCCAAACAAATAAACCAGACCTCTGGGCAAACTGGCTATGAACTTCTGCTTCTTGTGACGTATGTTATGAACTGTTGAATATGTCAATTTTCATTAGCATATTGCATGTTAATCTTGTAGGCTAAATGGCACTCCAGCTTTGACATCACTACCCTCCCAGGACAGTGTTTGTTCTGCCTGACATCAAAACAGAAATCCTTCTTCATAGTGTAGACGATGATGCCGACTGGCCCTAATTGCTGTTTATACTTCTCCTCTTCCTATAAAATACCCTCCAGGATTGAGCATCTCCAGCCCTTTCTACCCTGCCTTTGCCCCCTAGAAGCTTACTGTTGAGCACCAAACTTGCCTCAGCAAACATAGGTCTATGTATGTTATGTAAGGCCCACTATAAATAGGTTCACCCGCGATCTTTTGTCTTTACCTGATTCGCTCTTAGCCCAACAGTTTTTATTTCTGGAGAGAGCTGTGGAAGCTAGTGCAATGTAGAGCTGGCCGTTTCCATAGTTACTTTTGTTAGCTGCAAGCTCTTAACATTCTTCATCTGTTTCCTCACATGTCTGCTGTTAGCTATTTGTTTGAATCTGTTTGCATTGCATGTCCTCGCAGTAACTGTATGTGCACTGATTAAGCAGTAATGGAAACAATGTTCTAATTATTCAGACACATACATGATTTAATACATGTTGTTGTGTCACTGGATGGAAGAAAGCAGCAAATAGAAATGAGTGTGGGTGCAGATGAGTCAGAGACTAGAATATGTAGACCTATTAACTTCTGTTGGTCAAAAGTACATGCAATTAGTCCCATGTTGCGTGATAATGATTTTGTGTAGTGGTTGTTATTGAGTGTCACTCTAAGGGTATTGTTGTTGTAGCTGATAAAGCAAATAACCTAGATATTTGCAATTTGACACTCTATTTACAGTTCATCAGGCATTTTTTGAATCAGTTGTGGGGTGATTAAAAAAAAAAAAAAAAAGAAAAATCCACAGCTCTGTTTCATGGATTTCTCTTAAATATGTGCAAGCAGTTAGATAACACCAGGTACAGTTTGTTGGATCAGGCCCAAGAATTGGACTGTCAGATTGCTGCAAGCATAGATCCAGCAGAGAAGAGGGCAAGGTGGGAGCCATGCAAGTGCAGTGTGTGTGGAGGAGTCTGGGGGCATGGTTAAAGAAACACTGGGGCTTTCCGCAATCACGATTGGTGAGCTGAATGTGATTCTCACCCATCCCTGTTGTAGAACCAAAGAGTACAGGCGGCTGGGGACCAAAGTGGGCGAGTGCGAAAGTATTTTTGGATCGCACGGGAAACCTGCCGCACCAACAGCAGCAGCAGCATCGGGGCCTGGTACCGGGCTTCCCTAACCCACTCCCACTCTCAGAGGAAGAGCAGGAGAGAGATGTTCCTTCAAGAGAAGAACCACGCTTCCGCTGCTTTTATTTTTCTTATTTTTGCTATTTTTCTTTCAATTGCCCAACGTTTGAATGATGATGTAGTATATATAACTATGCAGAGCCCAACATGACAGAGAGAGAGAGAGAAAGAGAGGAAAAGAGAGAGAAAGAGAGAGAGAGGGAGAGAGAGAGAGAAAATAACGAACTTGGCAGCTGAGGCGAGTATCTTGTATTTATAGAAAGTCGTGTTTCCGGCAGAGGTTTCTGTGGTTTTAGCACTCCCAATCCATTTTTGCGGTGTCTTACAGGCCCTATTGTATCCAGGTTTAGATTGAAGATGTTCCCTCATCCAGCGCCTTGGGGGGAGATTTGACTGTGAGACATGTCAGAATGTGATTTGGGGGAGGTAGATGGATTTCTCCAGCTCTTGTGCAACCCTAGCTTTCGTAGGATTGCTCCAGCAAATCAGCTTTGCAGCGACAAACTTAAAAAGGCATTAGTCAAAAGTACAACGCAGCACTTGAGGCTGAATGTAAATGTGCATGCTGTATGATATATACATTTCATTACTATATGGATGGAGGGAAAACTGTAGCCTAGCTCGTTTCTTTTTTTGTTTTCTTTTTTAAATCGCAGGTTTGTGTTATAGATTCAGCACAGTGTTTTGAGTATAACCTCTCTAGATCATGGTAGGTTTGAAGTGCTTTTTTATATCAAACGGCAACGACAGCCTCTGCATCTCAGTGGATTTCCTGGTATGGATCAGGTTCTTCTATTATTTACTCTCAAACAGTGTGGGTAGCATAGTTGGTTGACACGATGCCAAGGCATTGAGACTTTGAGGAGCCACTGTAACTCAAGTGAGATGTATTTCATGTTGAAGTTAGATTTATTTGTACGCAATGATTATGGATGTGACTGCAGAAACAGTCAACACTTCTGAGAAAATCAAATAATGGAGCTGTCCACTAAACTTAGAATTCCTATTGGAAATCCATGGATAAGGGAGACTATAGCCACTGATTTTCAATAACAAGTGAAAGTCTACTAATTATCAGATGTTTAACCAGAATTACACTATATTTTTAAGAGCAGAATGAAATGATTACTGACTTGGCTCCTATTACCGCTGAATGGTGTCTGCTCGCCTCTGATCTCTTCCTCAGACTTGAGGTCATCTCCAATTCACTGAGATTTGAAAATCCAGGTTCCGACTATTATGTACAGAACCCAAATTAAGTGTCACATGCACTATTGATGTGCTTTTGGTTTCTGTCTATATCTTTACTGTTGCACAGTTTTGCAAAAAATCTACATGACAAAGCTTGTAGGTTTCATCTGAAGGTGTGTATCAGCTTTGTTTGAATAAGGAGTAGTATCCAATTTAAAGGAAATGCTTTTATTTTTATGTTATTTCTTCTTTTGTAAGAGATAACTGGGTCTAATTAGGTCAGATTAGTTTTGTGTTGTCAGCACTGCAGCTCCTTTTGTTTTTATAACACTGTACAATCGGAAAAAGTAAAACCAATATGTCAGACGTTAGTGCCCAACGTAGTCTTCATTTTGCAGTTGGTTATCTCAGAGGGCAGTGACTCCTCACTGCCTCTTCAACTTTATCAGGCACCCAAGTGCAAGTGAAACTCCCACACCCTGTCCAGGAGTGAACCTGAAAATATCATGGGCAGGGGTTTGTGGTGTAAAAAAAGTATTTACTTTCCTTTGGGGTACAAAGCATAGCAGTTATGTAAATAATATAGGGGATTGCATGTTGAATAAATAAAATGGGAGGAATGAAATAAAGGCTTAATCAACAGAGATTAGCCTTTTCTGTTTCTGTTAAACGATTTGAATTTTTGTGAGAAAAGGTCTGTAGTCGTCAGGAAATTTATATTTTTAACCAAATAAGGACTAGAGTAAACGATTTTGCAAAATACAAGCTTTATTGAGTGAAAAAACTGAAGCAGTTTTTTTCTCCACAGGGACATTTCTAGTCACTGCATGGCTGGCAATATTGGTCCGTCTCTTTTGTCCTCCACAGGCTGAAATGTCACAATTGCTAGTAAATGGATTATGTGGTGAACTTTTGGATAGACATTAATGGTCCCCAAACGACAAACTGTAATGGCTTTGGTGATCTGTTAACTTTTCCTGTAGCACCACCAGGAGGTTAACATTTTGTGTGAAATGCCTCACACTTTTGGATGGACTGGCATGACAGCCCCCGTCTCCTAGACTCCTAGACTTATAGAGCCACCAGACAGGTGTAGGTCATCCATTACTTTGTTCAGCCTGAGCTGTAACAAAAGCTTGTTAGCATTACCAGTGTACACATAATAGCCTGCTGACATACAATAAGCACTTAGACTCTTAGTCGTGTTAAAATATGCATTGAAGTGGATATGCATTAAAATCATTGTCGTGCCACACAGAGATTGATTCTGGTAGTCCTTGACTGAGTAATTGACATGGATTGATGGATGGATGGATGGATGGATGGATGGATGGATGGATGGATGGATGGACAGACGGACAGATGGATGGATGGATGGTTGGATGGACGGACTGATACATACATTTTATAGATTGACAGATACATAGACATATAGATAGATTGATACATAGACAGTTATGTATCTATTTTAAGTCCAGTCGATATGAAAGCATGTTCCACTTGCACTTCTCTGGAACTATCCATTCAGTAGAAGTGCTAAGATGTCCTTTCATTACAGCAATGTTTCATCCTCTTTCCATAGCCAGTACTTTGAACCTCTTTTGAAGTCAATATCCTTGTTAAAACATGGAGGCAACTTTGTATTGCTCTACATTTTTCTCTACCTCTTCAATAAGAAACAGGAGGATTTTGTCTCACAGTGCTTAGATGTGAAGGAGTAAAACAAAGGCTTTCATTTATCTTTCACCAGTATGGAGTTACCCCTGCGCTATAATGTCAGTAAGTGCTAACATTACATAAATCCATTACTTAGTCCCTGTGCTGTGGCATTTTATGGAGGAGAGAGGTTAGCCACACTGCAGTTATCATAACAGCATCCCGTGATCTGAACTCTGTGTGATCAGATTGGTTTTAATAGACTTGGGATTACTTGGAGGCAGTTCCTCAAAGCTAAACATCTCTGGGCCTAGAATTAGAGTGCACATCTGAGGTGAAAACGATTTGTTCCGGAGAATGTCACTGCTGCAATGAAAGAGCTTATACGCTATTATCATACACTACCTTAAAAAGATGACAGGGAAGCGTCTCAGAGATCCTTTGATACATTTTCCACTGCTCAGTATTGGAGGAGATACCATAAAATTTGAGTAGTCTAGAGTAAGCAGGCTGTTTATTATGTCTATTAGTCTTTTTGCTTTTGTGCTATAGCAGACACGATACAGTTTATTCCATAAAGCCCACAAGCTATTTTATCTTCACTTAATCTTCTCTGTAACAAAGAACATTCGGATACTATTCAGATAGCCAGAGATCTGAGTTCACAGGGAGCCTTTCATTACGTCTCCAAATAAAAAAAAAAAATCCTATGGCGGTTGGTTAAGTGCTGTCTGTAGTGGAATGAAAGAAATTATTTTCTGTTTAGGTCCATCTACCTTATAACATTTTTGCTTGTGTACAGCCATGGGGATGTGGTGACCCTCTGTCACAGGCTCTGTGACTATTGTGAAAAGTCAAATTAAATGCGATATCCTTTTCAGATTGTTTCATTTTAATAATTTTAGAGGCTTTAAAGTGCTAATATATATGTATATATATATAGAAGTTTAGAAAACAGTCTAAAAAACAAAGATCATTTTAGGACAATCTTGGGAGTAAAGAGTCTTACCATATAATGGCAATACTCCTGGCTTTGTATGGCAATACAGGAGACCTTCATTGCATGTCACCTTTTCTTTCTCCTTCCCCATGTTCCCTGTCTGTCTCGTTCCTGCCAAAAATCCACTCAGTGTCAAGCTAATGCAGCTCTGAACGGCCATTCTGCCACAATGTCTACTTTTATAATGTCCATAATGTTCAGTTTTTAGATGTCATAGTTTCTGGTCATGTTGCATTGTCAGTTTTATATAGGTTTCTGGATTTCATTTTTAAAAAACTACAAGAAAGGCATTGTATTTCATTTTATAATCTGATACATTTAACAAAAAAAAGAAAGCCTTTTGTGTGAAATCCTAATCTAAAGAAAATAGCCTAGCTTTCTAGTAAATGACACTGATTATAAAATATATTCCCCCCATGTTGGAGAAGCAGCAAAAAAAACAAATAAAAGGAAGGAAATACAAATACCTATTATGTATCAGTTACAGAGTAAATTGTCATTTGCATAGCCTTGCATCCTTAGGGCAATGTGGAAAAACATATAGTATAGCATAGCCAAAGGACTTATAGGTAATATGATGAAACTTCAGGGTCCCTGCCTATGTTGCACTAACAGGATCATTACAGTTGTGTTGATCACTGCTTCTGTACAAAGAAATGCACCACAAGATGTAGGCAAAATCACTGCAGTAGTAAGGATTAGACTTTCCCATAGTCCTCTGGGGTGTGATTGGATTGATGTCGTGTAAAAGAATGACATTCACATGAACACAGAGCCAAAGGGGACTATTCGGTACAAAGCAACAAGTAAAGGGTTCGTGCGCTGCCGGTTCATATGTGATTACACGGCTGAATGCTGCACCGTCGCTATCCATGGTCCTGAACGTCCAGCCGGTGCCAGAGGTCTGCTGCAGACTGCAACGTCCTATGAAAGAGTATCGACTTTTTGTAATAGGAAGTGTGACCACAGAGTGCACCCAGCAACAGATGCGAAACTGGAAAAAAATGCTTTGGGGGTTGAAATGTCATGTGAACAGTTGGGTTCAACCACTGAACACCTCAGGGGTGTTATCGACTCCCTTCAATGCTTTTAAAGGGCAAGGGTTCGTTTAGACTGGGCTTTGCTGTTATTCGCCCTGACGGTGTAAGCGACCACAGTTTCCAGCGGCCACACGAGATGAAGGGATTTTGTAAATCTAATCAGTGGACTGCCTGGAAGAGGTGATCAGTTTAACTGCTGAAACATCAAGAGCATGCAGCCTGGATAGAGAGGGATGTGTCGGTACAAAAATTAGATGAGCTGGACAGCAGCTTCGTCTTATTGGTCTTAAAGTAATTACTGCAACAGTCTATAACTTATATTCAAAGATAATCCTACTTAGGAGAAAAGACTATTATCTGTCTAGGAACTCGCAGTTTTGCCTTTCATCGTTTAATTAATCGTCCATTAGTGTTCTGCTATTTCATCTTCACTGCAGGCTGTTAACACACATAGATGAAGAGTGTCGGTGTCAGATCTACAAAGAACAGCCATAGTCCCACCTCTGAAATCTGCACTGTCTTGCAGTGTTATGTGACGTGTGATGCGTTGTGTGTTGATTTTTCAACTTGAACTGGACACTCTTAAATGAACCTTAAATGAAAAGACACCCTAAAGAAAACTATTATACCAGATTAATGACTTATATTAATATATATACTAATATTGCATTGATTTTTGTGTAGCATCCTAAATATAATCATGCATGCATGTTTTCTGTCATTGATCCCATAGTTCATGCAGTACTTTTGCTGTAACATTAATAGACTTTCCTGAAACATATTGTATTTAATTACCATGTCTCATAGACCAATGCGTTTTTATAAAACCGTATATTTCCGTAGCTTAAACTTTGTGATATGGCTGATAGAGGAAATGTAGTGGAAATATTTTGCTGTTAGTTCTCTGAACTATTGCATACTAGTCTACTTGCATAGACTAGTTGCATCTGATTCAGTCTGTCATGTTCATGAAATATCTTCTGTTTGTTGTATTATATTGTTAAATCATCAGATAGAATAATATGATTGCAGGGAATCAAACTGTCTTTTGATTGCCACCTTTCTGAAAAATTTCTGATCTCTGAATTCATAACTCAGTGCTTAAGATTTAAGACGGTATCGTTACTTGTTACATTACCTTTAATACACTCTCCCAATACTCTCTGAGTACCATCTTATTTCTTAAAGACTGGAATATCCCTGTGAATGTTAATGATCAAGTAAGCAATACCTATCTTCGTATACAATGCCAAAACTAATTGGCGGGTGGAGGTCGCTCTATACGCCGTTTGGGATACCTCACGTTCAGAGTGATGATTTGAGAGGTTCAGGACTGTCACCAAGAGCAACACCTTCATATTTTATATGTATTTATATTTTAGTCACTGCTTTACTTACACATCCTTTTAATTCTACTAATGACTCGTTAGTATGCAAAGAAATACAACGTTTCACTACCCAACACTGGTCGCCACTTGTTGCAACGTCAGACTCCATCTCTTTCCAGTATGGGAGGAGGGAGGTTTGGGCAAGAAGAGGAGGAGGGTGAAGAGGGGGGTGGGGGGGGACTCCGTCACATCCTCTGTCCATATATGGGCATGAAGTTTACACGCAGCGGGGAATCCTCTCACTGGAGCTGATGAATGGGGAGGAGGGCCGAGGGAGCTGCCAAAGTGTATATAAGGAGCGAGAAGGGAAGTCGCTGATGTGAAATCCACAGCAAGCAAATACCTACCGAGGAGCAGAGAGACGAGAAGGAATACCTTTAATTGCTTTTTACACCTTTTGACACAGACCACTTTGGATCATTTGTTGAAAACCATCAAAAGGGGGGTTGAAAGAAAACAGTCATCTTCATAATTTGCTTTACATTCTCCCCCCTTTTACCTTTTTCCCTGGGAGAGACGGACTTCTAAGTGCATCATTATGTTGAACAATATGGATTTGAATGCGAAAGATTCTTTTTACCCCCAGTTTGACAATTGCAACAGTTCTTCCTTGGGAATGGAAAACAGCGTGCGAAAAGATAACCAGGAGGTGTATGTCGATGCAGAGCGGGGGGTACCTGCCCAGTTTGGCCACGGTGAGTTCGCATCTTTGCACAGTCGATAAAATGTGCATGCACGAGAATTTCAATCTGTTAAATGCGAATACCGTTGGAAATAGAGGGCACCTTTTGTTTTTTAGTGCAGTCGTGTACGTGAAGGCGTCTTACCAAGGTATCCCTGTGCCAAAATACGCATGCATGTTTATGTAACGCTGATTCTCTTCACTGTTTCATTTGCACTGATTCTCAGATTTAAAACACTGGCGATGACAAAGTTTTGTGTCCTTCTGATTCAACAGAAGGAGCCCCTGCAACCCTCAAAACCGAAGCTTCCAACTCGGAATTTGCTTTTAACCCCTGCGAGTGCCCAAAAGACACCTACACCCCCTCCTCGCTCGCCTACTCTGGCAGTTTCTATGTTGAGGCATCTCAGGGAGCGCCGTGCAGCACCGAAACACTCCTCAATATGATCACTGAGATCGTGGGTATATCTACTATGCCACTTTCAGAAGTGCAACAGAGCGGCAGCAGTCGGGGAACTTATCCGTCGCCAGCGCCGATGGACAGCAGCAGCAATGGCAATTTTGGAGACCTCGGCCCCAAGAGGCAACCCTACACCTGCTCCGGACCTACTCCCCCTGTGTACTCTCCGGATCAGACATGTCCGAGGTATACTGATGATCAGACCGGCAGCCAGGCCCAAGACCCGTCCACTTCCCAGCTCAGCTTCGGCTCCTCCCGAGCTCCAAGCCAGAAGAAGGCTGAACCAAAGTCAGAGGCCGCTTCTTTCCCTGTTGTGGTCAAGAATGAGTTTGAAAGCAGCTGCTACGAGTGGGGAACCTTTAATAAGTCTGACTGTTTGGAGACGAGTTTTCAGACAGAAACCTTCCCGATGTCGAGCGATTTCCCCCCCGACCAGCAAATGGATGTAAAGGAACTTTTAGACACCTTCCCCCCAATTTGTCCCAACCCAGAGATGGAGTTTAAAGTGGAGGGAGGAATCAAGCAGGAACCGTGTTTCTCTGACACCTGTTCTCAGAGCTACTCCAGTCCTCTGTACAATAATTACCTCCCACCACCACCACCGATGGGCCTCTCCTCTAACCTGAAACCCTTCCCCGAACCACCACAGCCATCTAATCAGTGTGATTCCTTATACACATCACCAGCCTTACCGAGCACCATAGACTCCATCCTGTACTCTTCCTTGTTGCCAGATTCTTTTGCCCAAAGTTACACTACCCGTGCGACGAAGACCCCCAGGGCCAGAAAGAGCCCCGCCGCCTCTCACGGCCCAGCCAAAGAGAAACCTTTCACCTGCCCCATGGAGAGCTGCGACCGGCGCTTCTCTCGCTCGGACGAGCTCAATCGGCACATCCGCATCCACACGGGCCACAAACCCTTCCAGTGCCGCATCTGTTTGCGCAGTTTCAGTCGTAGCGATCACCTTACCACCCACACCAGGACTCACACGGGGGAGAAGCCGTTCTCTTGCGACGTGTGCGGCAAACGGTTTGCCCGCAGCGACGAGAGGAAACGGCACGGGCGCGTACACCTGAAACAAAAGGAGAAGATGGAAATAAAGCCACAGGTGACCGCCGGTGCGTGGCCGTTCACTCTTCCCGAGGGAATTTGAAGACAAGGCTATATTTCCACACATATAATATTAGGATCTTTCCGTCTTGGAAGATAAGCCAGCTGACTGTACAACTTGATGTCTGAGTTGGTCTGACTGGCAAACCAATGTCTGACATAAGATGTTTTGCGAATATTGCAGTTTTTAAGGAGCAGAGAGAGAGAGAGAGAGGGGGGTGAAGGAGAGGTCTGCTTCGGCCTTATTGCCTGCTGCTGATGCTGCTGACTTTATGCAAAGATGCATAAGTTGTTAAAGTCGGTAAACAGATCAACAGTGACTTGTTGCGGATACTGTCAGTACAGCCAAACCTCTCTGCTGCGGCATTGCATGACTGCTGTTCAGCACCTTTTCATCTGGACAGCTCCAACCTCCATCCGCCTCTGTGCCTGGATGGATTGCACTTACAGATTATTAATATCTCCATTTAAGATTCTTATTTTCTGCTTTTAGCATTCTTAGAGCAATGGTTTGGACTATGTTTCTTAAAAATGCATGTTTATGTGTTTTTCTTTTCCTTTAACCGGAATATCAGCCACTGTCAAGGTACTCCTTCACCACACAGTGAGGGTTATTGACATGAATGTAGGCTAACATATTTTTATGGCTTTGACCATAAAGCTGTCCATCTTTGATCAAATTTAGTGTTTGTTTAACTTCTTATCATTTGGCTGTCAGTGTTTTTTGTCATTGGTCTTTGTGTTGTGTTACAATTGTTTGGATTATTACAGTTGTGAAAGATATATCATAAATGGGAAATAAATATATTTGTATTACTGTACTTCTTTGTATTTTTATAGCTAACTGTATATTTTACATTTATCACATTTGAGTGTCATTTCTAAGGTGAAATGTATTCTTAATCATTAATAATGTCTTGGTTTTTCGAGGGCTACTGTTTAGTAACACAGTATTTTAAATGTTACAATTTGATATCAAGATACATTTTCGCACTTCATCCCATTGTTGGTATGATAAGAGTTATTTCATTGAACTGCTGATCTAGACTTAAAAGGGACCAGAATGTACACTAGTTGTGGTACGGCTTTTCAACAAAAATGATTTTACAATATGTACAGAAGTATGTTTAATCGAGCTAGAGATGACTAGCAAATCATATAAACATTGCTTTTGAGTAATCAGGTAGCACACATTGCTGCGAGTTTCTGTGGACGTTACTTTGATGATGAAAGGGTTTTGACACCTGGTATCTTTTACTGGAGATACTGAATGCTGAAATGTTCAGTTTAGCAAAAAAAAAGACAAAAAGCTAAAAAAAAAAAAAAAAAATGTTGACAGTTTGGTGGCATTGTCACCAACAGGGTACTGCAAAAAAGTAATTTAACTCGCCTTAAGTTATATTAACTGTTCAAGTAAAGATTTTGTACATACACAGTTTCTACAATACTTTAAATTAATATTGATGTTGTTATTTTTATGAAAAGTTTATGAACAAAATAAACATTTTCTGGAAACAGCAAGTTTCTTGTGCATGGTTCAAAATGATCAACCATATTTTTCTCTCACATTGCCCAGTCTGTTTCATCAAGAATTGAGACCCCCCATTGGAGCACTCAGATGAGTGTATCTCTTCCCAAAATATATATTATAACGGGCCACCTGTGGCTCCACACTGTAGTCCTAACATTAGACGAGACAGCTCTGCCCTGTGAATCACGAGGCGTTTGATTCCAGCACATTAAAGTGAACACCTTGCTACTTAGCGCTGTAGTTCTGAATCTCAAATATCACTTCCCTCCTGACGTACATGTGGAGACGAACACCAAGAACGCCATGATAATCTCTGCAGAAAGCCTGTAAAGCAGGACATTTTCTTGCCATGTCAGTGAGATGATCTGATGCTCTCGGTTCATTCATTCCTTTGTTCATTCACTCATCCATTTTTGCAATAAAAAGATATTAATTTCCACTCAATTGCTGAATGCAATTATGGTCTATTATCATGTATTTTTTTTCTCTCAAATAATGGTGCTACTGAAGTCTCCTCTTGTCAAAACTGCCTGTGCATTCTTGTAAATGTAGCTAATGGTCTCTGTGACTTATAATCTCTCTACTAGAATTTAAAAGAGAGAGAGAGAAAAGTGCAAGGCAGTAGTGCAGGCAATTGCTGCCAATTCTGATGGTGAGGGCATTTCTTCAAAGCAACAAATTTTGCATGTCACAAAATCAAGAAACAGACCTAAATGCATTTTCAGTAAAAACTGTTATAATTCACACATTTGTGACCATAGTACAAGTAAAATTTTAAGTCATAAATTTTCACTTGTTTATGGCATGTGCGCGAAAGAGATTTGTTGCTTCTATACATTAAGTGGGTCTTGAAGAGGATTTGTGCTCTGTGCATCTTCTAATGATGCCAAGATCTTATAGTCTGTCATTGCAAATTATGCAGACATGTATTTACCAGGGACTCCGAGGTGGTACGTAGGACATGCATGTGCCCATGACGCAGTCGGCTGGCAGCACACTACTCTGCTTGCCCACGGCAGTGCGTAAGTGCCTGCGTTGTCTGTAGCTGACAAACATACTGTACCAGTGTGAAAATGCAAGCTGCCACATGGAGCACTGTGAATAGTATGTACCCATCCTCTCCTGTCCATCACTCATCAGCCCTTACAATAGCACATGGCCCCGCCAGCATCAACATGCGCTCCCTTATCCATGTTGTTTTAGTGGCAAACATTGTCCAGTGATGGATAGTTGAGGCTTTGAATTGCAGTGATGTGCAGTCACAGTGACCATTATCTAGACACTTGAAGACTGAAGAGTTATTGAACTCTGGCCAGTGATGGAATTTCTGCGTTTGTGCATTTGGAAGCTCAAATTCACATTTGCATACTGTAAATGGTCCTTGATATATCTACAGTACGGTTTTAGCCATGTCGTCTTTATCGAATACGTTTACCATGTCATAAACCTTAAAACTCGTGCTTTGATACCGACGAAAGATATAAAGCAACCTTGCTTTCACAGACTGACATTTATGTTTGTTTTTCACCTGTAGATATGTGTAATTTCTGAAGCCATTAAGTAATTGTGCGAGGAGGGCACATGACCGCCACCGAGAACCATGCTTTCTCAGAACGTAGCCCTCTGTTGTTAATGGTGGCACATCAAGTACATTAAATCCTTGCCAGGGTATTACTAATGCAAACATGTTAACATTAGGACTTTTGCACGGAGGTTTATCCAAGGTAATGTTTCTGTGTGACTAATGTATTCCATATGTAACTGGAGAGAAAACCGTGAACAGATGTGATTTCACTTCCTCATTGTCTCATCCAATTAATCGCTTGATGTAGGATTGCTTCTGGATAAGTCAATGGGGATATTTATCAGCTTCACCAAATGAATACTTTGGCTCAGGATTAAATAAAAAAATCCTTAAAAATGACAGTAAGGGATTAAATAGGCCCAAATTCTGGGGATAAGTGTCATTGCAGAATGATATGTACTTACATGTTTGTTACTTGTAAGAACAAGCTTTTTCTTCCTTCTGATTGGCACACAAAAGTTTGTTTTTTCCCTACATAATCTTTTTTCTTTCTTTTTTTTTAATTTCTTTTGCATCATATACAAGCAAATTGTGACCTCCAGGTTGTTTATATCATATAGGTTCGTAACTAGATTTTGCTACCCTCCTCAATGTCAAGCCCATCAGTGTTTGTGATGCCATTACATGCCTGAGGTCTATCATCAAGAGGTACAAGTACAGCCCCCGTCATCTCTGAAGAGCCCAGCATCCTTTTTATCCATGCTTGAACTCCAAACAATTCTACCTCTACAACAATAATCCAATAATCACTTTCAGAATGTATGAGAATGAATTTATTTGCTTATATGAAGGATCAGAGGCAGTTTTAGTGGTCCAAGCTTCAGGTATCAGGTCACCTCAAGTACCTATTAATAATCACAGTCCTACTTGAGACAGTCTATATGGCCACACAGCCTCATTCGCTTGTGGATTGATCCATTGTGGGGTAATCACCACATAATTTTATGCGCACCTTTAAAATGTGCACAGGGGCACGTCATGGTCCTTGGGGTGGGCTCAGTAATCAAAGTGCATAATCGCATGGCGGTAATGGCAATCAGGCTTAGCAGATTAATTCCTCGGATCATACATCAACCCGTTGGTCCTGTATCTGATCATGAAGAAGGGTGTAGGTGGTCTGGAGAGTGCAGGTGATTAAAAAGAGGAGAACCATTGCGGCAAGAAGGACCTCGTTATGCAAACATTTTAAAGTGCCTAATTCTTTCCATTGTTCTGGCTCCCAAATTCTTCATTTGTATTACAGATCAGGCAAAGCCCAAGACTTAGAAAATAACGTTTTCCTTGCTCCTTCATAAATTACAAGTCAACTCAAGGGTCAAGGGCTCCTGTCTGCCACTTTTATCCTGTGCACAAAATCTCTATGGTAACTACGTCAAAGGACTGAAGGTGTATGCTGCACCTTAAGTGAATGGAAAGTGGTGACCATACCCTAGCTGGCTGAATGACTTCATAGCAATTCAATTACTCAGGAAAATTTACAGCTGCCCTTGAAACATTCCAGGTATAAGCCCTTACAATTCTGCCGCAACAGTGCGCTGCAGCAGTGTCTATTCTATGGCAACCTCTAGGAATCTGGACAGTCCATGGAAATAATATTCTCGATCCATACAAATATCTTTATAGCCATGTATTCATATCTTTTGAACCGGCTGGTTTGAATTCCCAGTGTGCTGGATACTTGTTGCTTCAGGATTGTGCAGGAACACGGTGCTCTTTGGTTAATTTATAACAAAACATAAATAATGTAAAGCTGCTACATATAATCAATACTTTCACATTAACAATAAATCAAGTTTAATGTAGAGTGGGTCACTTGGAGTGACAAACCCAGAGAATTATTAACGTAGTTTATGGTTCCCTGCCCCCGCTCCCATTTTAGCATCTTTCAGCTTATTATTTGTTGTTGTTTTTTTTGGATGCCACTGTACTGATTTAGACCCAATTACCTTACCCTCACTTCCCTATACGTATGGTCCAGCCCAGTTTAGACAGCCACAACATCAGGGGGAAATATTATCCATTAACCTGATCAGCTGGTGGCAGAGTACTACAGCTCCCTCTGACAGTGATCATTTCAATTAATCCTGATATAAGCCTGCAACAATACGCACCAAAAAAGAAATATCCTCACCTGTGTTCTCATCACTCTGTTGTTCAAACAAGACCTCCTAACAATGAACTGTCCAGCACATATACTTTGACATTTGTGGAGGAAAGGAAATAAGCCTCAGGTGTGTATATATACAGCAGCATACAGTTGAAAAGCTTCCTGGATTGACAGTAATGACTCTGAAGGAAGTTTGTGCTTGTGTTGAAAAAATGTCCATCATGCTATTACTTGTTGCATATATCCAGAAAACCTGCTGTCACATTAGCATGCAGCCATCTCACAAAAGAAATGTGTAAAAATCCACCCATCTACATAACATCACCACATACACTCACAAGTGTTAACCCCTCCTCCCATAAAATAAATTACTGTATGACCATGTGTCCAGTGGAGCTGAGTGATTACTTTAGTGCTTTGACATTTGCAACAGCAGTAATGAGGCATGTCTGTGACAGCTGTGTCACTACCAGCAGCCTATGTCTTGGCTGTTCAGTTCATCGCTGGGAAGCAGGCATACTGTGGCCAAACACTGGCACTCTCTCTAGATAATGATGGCTCACCCATAGAGAAGCTGAGAGAATGTGTCGAAGTCTGAGGAAACTGTGCGCATGTGTGTTTCGCTGAGAGAAAGAAGTGAGTGAGGGAGGCCTATTGAGCGTGTTTGTGAAGTATGTGTGTGTTTGTTTGTGTGCGTGCGTGCGTGCGTGTATGTGTGTATGTATGTGTGTGTCTGTCATTGCCAAGATGGAATCAGAGACTGGGAGAGGAAGCTGGGCTGGGACATAAAGACTAGTAGTATAAAAAATGAGTGGGCTGAACACGCTCCGCTCATACAGTGCACCCCTCAAGCAGGGCGACGATTTGCATGTGCACACCAGCCTCGACGCCAACTACAGTAGGCTATGTATTCTGCATCTAAATTAACCATCAAAATCAAGCGTCGCCCTTTTCCGAGCCTCCATGAAATGTATGCAAAGCGTAGCTACTTCAGCATTCGCCGCTTGGTTCCTCTGCCGCAACTGTTGTTTTAATGCTCGCTCAGTTCGGATAGTTGTGAATTGGAGCCATTAGTAAAGAACAGCAGTGAACACAGAGAGTCTCGTTATACAGAGGACAAGTACATGAGTGACTTAAATCACACAGAGGGTGTTTATGTCCGCTTAAGATCACTTGGTTTATGTGTGATGGTATTTTTCTGGTTTGGTTTTAGGATGAATATTGTTGTTCTATCATGTTCTGTTGCGATGACTTTTTTTATTGTGTTGTTTTTTGTTGTCATTTATTCTATTCCAGTCAGTTCAGTCCGTTCAGTTCTGTTGTATTGTTTGTCTATTCTATTCTATTCTATTCTATTGTATTCTATTCTATTCTATTCTATTCTATTCGTTTGATAAATACATTAATAACCTTTCAGCATATTTCTTTGAGGAAGATTTTACTCTCAAACAGACTGAAGGGTGATGAGCCTACAATGTTTTTATGTATTTAACATATATTATTCAGTAGCCTTTCAGATGTGGCAACAGCTGGAGTTTCCATTATTGCATTCATAATGTTACCACTGTGTTATTGCACTTGAGTTACAATGGCCCCTTTCAGTGTGTTAAAACCCCTAAAAACTTGAACTCAGATGTTTCTCTGTGAAATGTAAATACTGATGACAAAAAAGGCAACAGCTGTACCAGCAACGGTGAGATAAACTGAAATGATTAAAACTTTTTAGAAGAAAAATCATGTTTTTCCACTCCCAGCTGAGGTCGACTGATAAATGTGGTTTTCATGGCTTTACTTATTGCAGATTATATCACTGGGTCATTATTACAGATCCATTTATGTATATGTATATGTATATGTATATATGAGAAAATTGTGTGTTGTAAAGTAGGTGCTGAGATGGTGCTAATTGTAGGTTGGAACTTTCATTTGTAAGCCTTGCATTATGCTTTATTAGCAGATCATGTCTAAAAACTGTTACATCTATACATTCCTAATACCACCAATACCATGCTAATACTGGATAAGACCTCTATTTTGCTTTCGACACAGCCTCACTCCTTCATGTCATGGATTCCACGAGATGTTGGAAAGTTTCCTTTGAGATTCTACTCATGTTGACATGATTGCATCACATTATTTCTGCAGATTCGTCAGCTGCACATTCATGCTATACTAGTCTCTGTTCTACCACACAACAAAGATGTTCTATTTTCAGATCTGGTGACTGGGGAGGTCACTGAAGTACAGTGAACTCATTGTCATGTTCATGAAACCAATTTGAGATGATTTTTGATTCGCAGCATGGTGCAGCATCCTGCTGCTGTAGCCATTAGAAGATGGTCACCTGTGGCCATAAAGGGATACTGGTGGTCAGCAGCAATACTTTGATAAGCTGTGGCATTTGAATGATTATTGACTGGTATTTAACTGAACCAAGAAAAACATTTGCATTACCTTACCACCATGAGCCTTGACTGGTTAAACAAGGAAAGTTAGATCATGCTGTTGATGCCAAATCAGATGTGTAACTTAGCGGAAATCCAGATTCATCAGACCACGTTAGGTTTTCCCACTCTTTGACCGTCCACTTTTGGTGTGTCCATGTCCGCTACAGCCTGACAGGGGCCAAACCTGACGAAGTCTTCAGATACTGTAGCTCATCTGCCTCATGGTTTGACGTGTTCTGTGCTCTGAGATGCTTTTATGCTTGCCACAGTTGTCAAGAGTGCTCATCTGAGTTACCGTAGCTTTTTTGTCAACTCCAGCCAGTCTGGTCATTCTCCTCTGACCTCTCTCATCAGCAGGGTATTTCTGTCTGCACAACTGCTGCTCAGTGGATTTTCTTTTTAGTTTTTTTGTTTTTAACACCATTCTGAGTAAAAACTATGGAGACTGTTGTGTGTGAAAATCCCTGGAGAAGAGAATTCAGAAATAATTTAGAGGAGTTAAAATGATTATCGTTTCCCTCTGGGGTGTTGTGTATTATACAGTGGAATAGAAGAAGTCAGATACTGCAGATTTGTAGTGAAGTACAGTATTTGAATATGTTACTTTCCACCACTGTTTTACATGTGTATCAGTAACATATCCTGCGATGCTGCTGTGATGAGATTAAAAGTCCCCTGCTCATCTGAACCCTGCCACCGGCTGCTTTACCCCCCTCTGGTAAGGGGCAGAGCAGAGCTGTAGCATCACACACTCTCCTCCCCTCCTTTCCTCATTCCTCACTGTGCCCCCCCTCGGCAGTACATAATGGCCAGCTTTGCCCCCCCAGTGGCTTTTAACCTGTGATGGACTGTCACTTTCCCTGGCGGTGGATGCACAGAGAGTGACGTCTCTCTCTGTCTGAGTGTATAGGAGCCATGCTGGGGTCACACAGGGGCGTATACAGTACAGTATGTTTCCCAAGCCTGAAAGCCCCGACCATAAATCAGACAGAAGCTGTCTCTGATCTCAAACCTGTAGAGTGTTGGAAACCTTAAGAGACGTGTTTTGTCCCCCTCCTGTGATTCTTGGCACTTTAAATGGGGCTTTCATATGTATGAGTCAGAACAGCAGTGCACATTTAAAAATCGAAACGCTTTCTCTCACTGCTGCTATGCCAAATTCCCTTGCCTTGTGTTGTGAGCAATCACCATGTGAATTAACAAGTGCTTTAGGTTGTAGTTTTTCTAATTGCTTTTGCAGCTTTGAACAGTATATGGTTGAGCAAGGCTGAAAATGGAGAAACAACGAACAACGTTTGAAGGCCTTAAAGCTGTAATTGGTACGATGGTGCATTTCAAAGCGTTTCAAAAACATGGTTTAAGTTATATGTTCTTGTGTTAGCCTCTGATTCGACCAGTGTGCACACTGGTGTCCCTCTTTGCAAATAATTTCTGTTGCATGCTATTTAAAACTTTTCTTGAATCAGGTTACATAATGCTAATTCCAGCTTTGACGAATTAGCACAAATGCTTTGCAAGGAGACGGAAAGGAGGGGGAAAAAAAGATGCTCTGCTGTTGTTAGTCATCTGTGATCCTGTCACTCAATGCTGCGGAGACATAGGGTCCGCTTCCTGTTAACAAGATATGTTTACAGCATCAGCATTGGGCTCCCACCGTCTGTGTATTTGTGCATTTATACTCCCTGTCACTCCTCAGGATTGATGCATACACACGTCCGTTAACTATTAACTGATCAGGAACTTACATCTCTGGGGAGACAGATAGTGACAGGGCCCTAGGTCCTAAACAGTACTCAGTGGCTGAGGCAGGCCTTCCTTTTGTTATGAAGCCAAAATAGAGTACAAGTGGCAGGATGCTGTGTGTAACCATTAACTAGATTGGTGGTACTGGGGCTCACCACTGAGGTGACAAATCACAATGTCCCCCAGAACCTAGCCTGGAGAAATATTAAGCCCATCTCAGCTGGGGCTCTTCCTCTATCGTCCTGCAGATAAATGAATAGATGCTGATCCTTCCATCACCATCAGCTTCTCCTTCCTCCTACTCATCCACTCTCTGTGTTTGTGTCTCTTCTGGCACCACTGACAGTGGTGTCTTGTGAAGGAGAAAGAGATTGATATGATGAGAGGTAGATGTGCTGCTTCCTGCCTCTGGATTATCAAAAAAAAAAAAAAAAGATAATTTATGGATTCATCACTTTGCGATTCGTGAAAACATAATAACCCTCAAAGAAATTATCATTATGAACGAACACAGAAGCATGATTGAAGTTGAACAATCACTTAAACAGTCGCAGAGCTGTTACAATCAAGGACTTTAGTTTATGTAGCAGATTCTCTTCATCTGTGATCTCCTGCAGCACCTGTTCCGTGCAAAGCCATTTTTAACATGACCACATTTCTGTTCTTATGGCCCATTCATTGAACCCTCAGATGTTGTAGGTCTGCCTGTGTTTAACACCTCTGAAATATTTTCTCCCTCCCTCGAAGAGAAGTTAAAAGGGTGACAGATTTAGCTGTTGCCTCCATCATTAAATCCTGCGCCCCTTCATAAAGTCAGGAGACCTCCATGGTGTCTCGGTCCTGCGCTATAATGGCCGCTCATGGTCCAAATGAACTGAAGAGCTTTCATGTGTCCTGAACAGTCTACTCCTCTCATTACGGCCCATAGTGGTCTCACATCAAACAGCCTCATTATTTCAACGAGGGAGGAAGCGCAAGTATGTGACGAGTTGGCTCTACAAAATGACTTCCAAGTTCAAATAAAATCTGCCCTTTGTGGTTATGCTGTGCAAGCAAAACGCTACACAGATTAAAGTACTGTGTGTCTCCAGACTTGTAACATGGGACTTCAAGTCACCAGCCTCACTCATGTTTACACTGAATTTTTTGTGGAAATGATGTATTAACAGGACACTTTAGCATCCACAGTGACAAAACTGCAGAAATATGCTTTATGCATGCTGTGCCATCATAGAGCTAAACCTATATATATCTATATATATAGAGATATATATATATGTATGTATATACTGTGGTTACTATGAATAACATTAAGATTCCACATCAGCCCCTCTGAATATCATAAATGGCTTTTCACAAATGTGATCATTAAAGTGCAGCAAAAATGTTTTGATATCACACAGACCATCATATTAGCTCTCAGATGAATTATGCCTATTTATAGTTTGAAAGCATTTTACATAATTTACATAACAAGCCTCTATTACTAGCCTAATTTAATATTAGCTGACAACAATTTGACAAGGCAAGATCAAAGGTTAAGCTAACACACAATGGCTGTTAACTCTATTAACATGGAAATGAATGCAACAACTCAATAGCCTGTTGTCATACCTACAGTGAACAGCCTAAATAAGTTGCAGTGAAAAATCACAAGGGCTGTACTTGATAAGACATACTCGTGTTACTATGGCAACATCCATGGCTCAAGCTAAGAATGCAGAGATCTGGATAATCATTGTCATTGTGATACACGGGGTTTTGCTATAAGACCCATTACTATATTTGGGACGTTAATGTGTTTGCAGTCAGCAAGATCAGTTTCCATTCAGAAATCATCAACAATGGCTTTACATACACACCACTGTGTGCAACACAAAAGACTCCTGTCCATCATTACATCTGAATTTTCAACATTAATGTCCTGTACATATGCCTTGTTGTACAAATATGTACAGATCAGGCTCATAATGCAATAATAAAATGACGATGTTGTGGCAATTTTCACAAATAATGAATCATTTTAAATGGATCCTGTTTTCCTGTTGTTGTTTTTTTCTCCCAGAGGAAATGTAGCATTTGTTGGATATCCTGTGGAAACACTAGCTATTAGTCACTATATGTGAGACATACAGTGCACACGGTACAGTGTTCACCCCGCTCGAAGTTTTCATGCTTCATTGATTTTTTTTTTATCAAAGTAGATTTAATTTGTATCAGAAAATGCCTTTTAATGTCAAGGTAAAAAAAAAAGTGATTAGAAATATAAAATACCTGTTGGCATTGTTTGAAAAGCATGCATTTTCTATGATAGACACAGTATTTGCTGGTAGATGTATCAGAAGGTTTTCTCTGTCTGCTTAATCACAGTATGAACAAGTAACAGAACGAGAACACCACCTTGTAAATCTGATTTGCTCATGTTTGGCTGCACAAATGCCTTTATTTAATTCAGTTAATTAAATTCAAAACATGCATTTGTGTCAGCGTAGAAATTATATATTAATTTCTCAGTACCTGGCTTTGTAGTCATAACAATTCTGCAGAGCTGTCTCTAAATAACAGATACGCAGTTTGGTTAAAAATTACTTGAAGGATTCTTAAAGTGATTTCCAAATGTTTCATGTTTACCCACTGTTTGACCTCTTGAGCCAGAGTGTTGTTCACACTCACATTCATAGCTTGGCTGCACGATGAGCTACTGTACACTTACAGTTGAGTTGCATTGTCGTGAAGTGAATGTGATAATGATTTTCAAGCTGCTAACCAGGCAGTTTCACATTTCCACATTTTATCCTTTTAATGAGTATAATTGGCACTTTAGGTGATATATTGATATTGGCTGGGCTCCCACAGGCTTGTATGTTGTTCCATTGTGTTATCCCGAGTGTTAACAGATGGCGAAAGCCCCTTTGACTTACTGATATAACAAGAAGTCCTCGTGCTCTGAGGGAACCAGACTGGCTGTCATTTTGCAGCGTGTGTGGTGTCTGATCAGTGAGCATATTGATCTGTGAAAGATAAGTCCTCACAGCACAGAATGAATACAGAATACCATTCACTTTTGCATATGCAAGAATCCATGTTTTCATCTTTGAGCAATATCTTTCCTTGATTTTAGAAATTATACAAATGCAGACAATAGCCTGGTAACAAAGAAATAATCACCCATAAAGACACAGTGTCTGCATTAACAATTCCAGGCACTGAAACACTTTATTTGACCTTGTCCTGATAACTAAATGCTGATATTTCTGTTGTTATGTTCATCATTTAATCTTGACATATAACTGGTGCCCCCTGCTGTCCAAAGATTTCACTGCGTAGCTCAGATACTGTTGCTCTAACATGCATCCATGGCTTATTGATATGTTTAAATGTGGCTTCCTTAGTCTAACATGACCTATTGATTCAAATTGACTGTAAGGTCAGATAGAAAGGCTCATTTCTTCTTAGAACATATTAAGAACGTACCTTTGGAGGGGGTAGTAAATGACCTAAAAATAAAATTGAAGGTTTCCTTCATGCTGAATAAAACATGTGAGCTGCTACTGTATATGTTTATCTGTTCATTGATTTGGCATTTGATGTTGACATCACTGATGAAGACATAAATGACCTCAACACACTCTAAAGTGTTGTGCATAATAGTAATAATAGTAACAAGAATAATAAAAGATTTACCCTCTGTCTTCTCAGTTCTCTTTTCCTTTATCACCTTTTTACATCCGCACAGCCAAAATAAAATAAACTCCAGGCAAAACGTTTTCATTGTACAAAAATGTCAGACATGTGTTGTGGTTGCTAAGCAAACAGTGACTAATAATATCTACATGGAAGAGGTTTGCATTAGTGCAGCAAGCCAAAGCACAGCATGTCTCAGTCTCTACCAATCTAAAGACAATGAAGGTTCACCACACTGTAATTACCCGACAATGAGTTTGTCAGTCACTTCTCATAAATATGAATAAGGAGGGATGGATAAAGGTGTTCGGTCTAAATTTGCCATGGTTTTTGACGTGAGAACGAGAAAACGGCCCAGCATCATATTCATCCTATCAAAATCTCCCGAGGGAGAGCGTTTTTAAGCTTTTGTGTGTCAGTCTTTCCCTGTCATGACTGGATGAGTGCAGCATGTAGAGGGCGTAGAGGGGTAGAGATTGATGTAACAGGTTTGGTTTTTTTTTTTTTTTTTTTTTTTTTTTTTACTTTTTAAACGATGAAAGGGGTTATATTTTTCAGAAACAGCCTGAAGGTGTCAGCTGTTACTGTGAAGCGCAGGGATATAGTGGACAGCATGTTCTGAAAAACACAAAAAATACATCTGACCCTGCTTTATTCAGTAGCTGATTTAAATGTTAATAGGTTTATGAAAATCACCTCTTACACTTCTGTACATGTTTCACTTAGCATCCATGGAGAGCACTCTTGGTGCCACCAAAGTAGGCTTGATCGTAACCAATTGTTAGGTTCCAAATTAACAATAGAAAGAGTTATTTTGGCATCAGACACCATAATAATCAATTGATCTTTACTCTTGGCTTGGAGACTCTCTATCTCATCAGACTATACCTCCTTGTTGTTAATAAGGCAAATCCTGGATACACTAAGGTTTATAGAGCAGCTTGGAGACATAAGGTAGAGGCAGGTCCTTCTGCCTGCTTAAAACGCTGCTGAACGAATTAGTGCTGGGAGAATTGGTTTTGCAACTGGCACTGTAGAAAACAGAATAGCCAAACGTTTAACAAATCTGATATGTTTATGTATATTCATAATATTATAATCATGTACAATACAGGCCTTGTGTATCACCTAAACATTGCAACTTACATCCTGAGATCTAGGTGGATATTTTAAGGGAACGATATTGCATATATTGTTCATACAGTTTGAGTATTTTTCACAGAGTTTGGATTTTTTGACAGTTTTAATATAAAACAGCAGCAACATCATATATAGTTTGTGTGTTTTGTGTAGTTTTTGTTGTTGTTGTTTAGCAAATTTGTCTGGTTAAATAAAGGTTAATGATGATGATGATGATGAAATGACTGTATTATGAGCTCGTCTACACTCATGGGTCACAGAGAACGCACTGCACATACGATCTCCTACAAGTTTTACAGAAGAAATTAGTGTGGAAAATGTTGACATCTGGTATGAATAATTTGACAGTTACACAAGTGTGATGAATTAGGGCCCATTTGACACTTTAATTTTCTGCGTACTTGCTGAGAAGGAAATTGAGTGGACTAAATGAATTCATGAAAAACAACAGGACAAAAAGAGCTCCTCACTTTAATGGCAATTTCAATATTAAGTCAGAGTTTAAACATTATATATAACCTCCATCACTGGAGTATATCTTTAAACATAAGACTTTACTGACTGTATTTTATTTAATCAGGCATTTTCCCTCTCTGATACAGGACACAACACTGAAAAGGTAACTGTTTGATATGTTACATATAGTTTCACTGGATTTATATTGTGTTATATTGGAAACTGCAGTTGTGTCATGTTTTCCATTATGAATAGGAAGACTTTTTCACTTATGACACATTTGTTGATAGCTTTGAGTTTGTGTGATCATTTTCGTGTCTCCTACAGCAACATTTATGTCACTTTACATAAGTGTCTTTATTTTAACAAACAGTTGTGTGTTTTACAGGCAGCATGTTTCTTGTATAAACCTGATTTCCCTTTTTTTCGTGTTGCATAGTAAAACTGAAAATGTGTACTTAGACCAGTTTCAATTGATGATAAGTACCAAGAACAATAGGGACAGCTGTAACTGTTTATTACTGGTAAATGTTGCCATGTGGGAAACATTAACTGATTCATTTCAGTTGGTTGGTAATGCTCTGTGGAAGTCAATGATGCACAGACAGTGGTTTCAAATGGCAGCCTGCACATAGTGTACTTCTCTTCTCTGACCAGTAAGTGGTGCTTGAGTTCCTAAATGAGATTTCTGGGAATCCTGCTTCTCTCTCTCTCTCTCTCTCTCTCTCACTCACACACACACACACACACACACACACACATACACATACACACACACACATACACACTTTCTGGTTGTTGCTGTGGCTACACTAAATTTAGGCAAAAGAGGCATTTAGCGTGTTCCACCCTAATCCAGACATTAATAGGCTACACCATGAAAGCTTTCAGCAGCTGAGGTTTATTGACTTCCTTTATTTAAATTCTTCCATTCGGTAAACTATTCCCAGAGAGCATAAGTGTACATGCTCCTAAAATAACATACACTCATCCAGACACCGCATGATATCATCACAGAGGACCAGTTGACATCCTTGTGTGCTGACGTGATCCCAATCTGGCAACAGAGGCACAAAGCATATAAACTATTCTTGGCTGCCTCTCACAGAATGCAGTGACAACTCTTTCTAGCAGGCGCTATATGTTCTCCATACTCAGGCTTGGCTCACAAGGAGGTAGCTTACCTCACATGCTTAACCCCTTAATGTAGCATCACCTCAGTGACACACAGAACCATCCAGTCAAGATCAGTCAAGACTGAAGTTCATGGATGATATTTATTATAAAAGAAAAAAGAATATCGAAGTACTAATGTGGGTGACAAAAGCAAATATTAGTTGCTGTAAACACTCCTTACTAAAGCATTTTTAAGTCACTGGTGCAGAAAACATCCCCAGGCTGCGACACATGGGACCAAAAACATCAGCTGGAGCAGAAAGCACTTAAAGCTGATTGTAGTTGTGTAGCCCTGTTTCTATTTTCTTCTCTTTTCTGTCACCACATAGCAACTCAATGTATGATTAGCTGCAAAAGTTATGAGCCTCACTGTGACTCACATAAACACACCGATCCAGAGTGTTCTCAAACTTTGTGATGTCAAGGACCCACGGAAAAATATCCTGCTGCTGGTACCATATCTGACAAGTGTTTCGTGGTTCAAATGGCTGCAAGACATGATTGCTTTTGGAAAAATAACTGTGAGAGTGAATACAGGTTGCTATTAACTTACAAAAGGTGAGAAGATTAAAATGAGCACCTGTAAAATCTGTGATATAAACACAGAGTGGGCAAAGTTTTTATGGTCCATGCTAATCAAATACATTTATTATAATAAGCAATACTTTTAGATGTAGGCAGATGTACTCCATGGTCACCTTTGCTTCATACTGGGACATGGGCTTCACCAGACCCCTTTTACTGGGGCATGAGCCCTAGTATAAAATGAGCTGTGCCCCAGTATAAATGCCATGTAGGCGGTACACTTTAATGCTGAAAGAATAAGCAAAGTCAGACTGAGTTGTGCCCCAATAGAGCTTAATGGCTAACAACACTCCTCTACTGGGAGCACC
>OMNW01005432.1:1533-52847 GCA_900303245.1 Selene dorsalis | reverse complement strand
AACAGTTCCTTTTTTCTGTCAGATTCTTGTTATATTCAGTTTGTGGTGATTTGATGAAACCTAACTTTATTTTTACTCAGAAAAATTCACCATGGGAGCATAATATACAGTAACACAATAAAGGTGTTTGAATTCAATTCAGGCTGTGAGACATCTCCGTTGGATTAATGCAGGACCCAGTTGATGTTGTATTTTAAATGATGCAAAATCCCAAACACATTCGCAAGTAATCAAACTATTAAAAGTGAACTAAAGATATTTGGGGCCCCTGGAGGTCTGCGGGCCCTGAGGCGGTTGGATGATATAAATTTCTTCTGTGTATAAAACAGAAGAAAGCAGCAAATCATATTGTCAGATTGGAGAAGCTGGAACCAGACAATGTTTGATGTTTGACGGTTGTGTTTGATGAACAGTTCAAACAATGAACTGAGCAATGCCTGAATATTAACTGTCAACTGACAAATAATTGACTAATCGTTTCAATACAACTAAAGAAACAAGCAGCAACAAAAGAGGAAAAAAACAGTGCATTAGCCGAGATGACTATTGTATTGGACTCTGTTATATTTATCAGAGCCTCGGGCTAAAAGACAAAAATCAAAAAACTTTGTTTACTTAAGCACAGTATGAAGTGGGAGCAGGATCAGTAGAGGATCTACTGTGCATGTAATTCACTAAGTGGATTAAGAGTTAAATCAGTCTTTTGTGTCCACCTCCTGCTTATTCTACCTTTAGTGAATCAAAAAAAAAACTCTAATACTTAAATTGTAGGTTACATCTGAACTACCTACTGAGAATCCACAACAACTAATCCAGCATGAGGTCTGTGAACTGCGGGGCTCCTCAAGGCCCCCCAAAAAATTTGTAGCAAGACTGTCTGAGAAACAAAACTGGCTGGATGATGATTGACAGGATGCTAAATAGTCAAAGCTGTGACACATGGATGATGTTTCACAACCCAGCTGGCAGGACCAAATTGACTTAGCAGGTTGTAATGCTGAGCTGGATGAATGGGACACGTTATTAGTCTGACTGTCCGTCTGACCGCCTGTCTGCCTTACTGACTGTCTGTTTGTCTTCCTGCTTGTGTGTCTGTCTTCCTGACTGCCTGTCTGTCTCTCTGCTCCTCAGCTTTCCTGCACACTCACAACCTCAGCAAACACAGGTACAGCAATCTCTCCTCAATCACAGGATGGGAGGGATGTATTTATTTATGATTCATGTTTTTGCATCTGCTCATGCCTTTCTCTCTCTCTCGCTCTCTCTCTCTGTCTCTCTCCTCCCCCCTCTCTCTGTCTCTCCTCCCTGGTCGTCCTCTGCAGGCCTGCTCCTCTCTGCTGCAGAGAGGGGCTGCGTGACGTCAGTGAAGGCTGGAGCGGTTCCTTGGTTGGAGCGGAAAAAAAAATGAGGAGAAGATTGCGAGGTGAGTGAGACGCACATTTCTTTCTTTTATGTTCCGATCAGATTTGTGTCGCTGCGTGTGTGTGTATGTGTGTGAATGCGTGTGCGCGCGTGCGCGCGCGTCTGTGTGTTGCATGTTTTTTCCATTATCCCTTCATTGACGCCGCTGCTCCTGTGCAACGATTTTTACGCAACGTCGGGAAGTAAAGAGTCCAAGCGATGAGCCCACCGGTGGGTGGGTGAGGGGGGGGGCACATGCCAAGCTGTCGCCCTTTTCCTCCGAGAGGGCACAGCTGCTGCCATCAGCATCGCCGCGAATTAACCTGACTCCAGGCCCGGTTTGTGCATACAAGTGACTGTACGGTGGCGTTCACTGCCGTAACATGACATTTTGGTGATGCCGCTAGTCCACACCCACATGATATGCTGCTTGTGATTGATCCATGTGCAGTGCAGGTATGAGGATCAGTGTGTTCTGTAGCGCTCAATGTGCCAATGTTTACACGTCGTTAACAGCCTGTCAAGCCACAGCCTCAATCAGCTCCTCAGACCCAGCAGGACACTTTAATGGGCCTGTTTTGGCCTGGATGTGTGAGCACTGTACCTGCTCTTCCTGTACTTTCAAATGTGAAGATATAGTGTTTTGCAAGTTAAATAAGCCCATTCATTTAGTGCAGGCATGTCTGCAACCAGGATAGGCATGTTTTTTTTTTTTTTTTTTTTTTAAATCATAAACCACACAAATGTTATCATCTTCCTTTAGTCAAGTGCACAGACGTAAGTCTTCATGCATTGGCTTTCGATGCTCTTCTGTGCACACTTTGATTCAGGAATATTCACACTAATGTTCCCATAGGACTTCCTCTCCTGGTCTGCCTCAGCTCCTGGGGCAGCACACTACTGAAGTGACAAACAGCCAGCCAGGGCTGCTGGAGTTTGGGGAAAGTGTCGTATGACAACAGTGCATGAGAAATCTGACTCGGAGTCAAATATGCTGAATCAAATGTGACAAAAGTTGGAGCTAAAAAAAAAAAGAGACAATCACAAGATTAACAACTGGAAAGAAACATGCTTGACTGAGTGAGATAAACTTGACATGCTGTGTAATAACTAAGCTTTTCGGTTCTTGAGTGCTCCTCTGTTGAGGACAGAGTTGTGTTTTGTCTGCACTGCAGCAGTAAACAACACACACATGCTATATGCTTCTGTGCAGTGTCCCTGACAGGCTCCTTCACTCATCCACGAACAACATTTTCAACAGCATGTCCGCAAGTGATTACACTGGATATTTTACTGTATTTTGTGGTCACATTACTTTGCACACGTGTGTGGCTGCACAATGATGAATCCCATATTGCCTGCCCACGATCCCAGAATAGATAGGAATCATCTGCTTTCTGCTGCTGCTAACATGTGACTGTGTGTTTTCAGTACTGTTTGTGCTGTTTTGGGACGATGCTTTTGTTTACATTATCCGTTGAAGTGAATCTCCTGTGGTACAGTGTCTGTATCTCTGATTTATGCATTGATTGTTGCTGTTGCAGTTGGGTTTCTGGATGTGCGGTTCACAGATCAGACATTGATACAGATAGAGGGCAGGACCTGTCAGTATGTTGTCAATCAACTAGAAATGCTCGCATTGAAATTCACATACCCCACAGATATCAAAGGACATGTCCTTATTTTAGACAAGTAGGAAACATATATATAAATATATATATATACATAGAGAGAGAGAGAGAGAGAGAGAGAGAGAGGCAGACATTCTATGTTTTTGTTATAATTGGCAAATCCCATAGGAGATATATATATATACATATAAGGAAAGAACCAAAACATCAATGCATTGCTCAGAAATTTTGAATCCTGCTGCGTCCCTGTCTCCCTGTCACTCTTACGTTAATTCCATATGTTGCTTTTGAAGGCAGATCTTCAGAAGCAAGTTGCAAACATAAAGTGCCATTGTTTAAAAGACTCAACAACCTTCTGAAACAGCCAAGCAGTAGTTTTTAGTTAACATGAGTAAATTGTGCATTGACATTGTGTCTCTTTACAACTACAGCTTTGATGTGGTAGCAAGCAAGCATTTACACCACCATTAAAGCCAAATAAACAGTGCTTTTCTTCATCACAATGAAAGAGCTTGTCAGCCAGGGCAACAGGGCTGACTGATGCATTTTTAATCATTTCAGGACAATAATGGTAGCTTATGTCACAAAGATTTTCCCTGGATCAGGCAAGTTGAGCAACAGTCAAAACTCCAGAGATATTTAGATAGAAAACTGTGAATATCAGTAAATCCTCACATTAGAGAAGATGAGAAAGGAAAGTTTTTGCTTTCTGTCAATCGACCATTGATTGTTTCAGGAAACATAGAACATCACCAGCCTTATCCTTCCAATCAAAAACACTGTCCTGCAACAGATCCAGACTAGTTCTCAGCTTTGTCCCGAATGTGAAACCTGTTATTTCGTCTTTATCTCATTTCATGCTGCAAGTAACGGTTCTTTTGTGAGCAGACTGTTTTTTCCTTTAGCTAATCATTTAAAACTCTAACTTTCTCACTTTTCATTTCTGCCATAATAATGTGCCCGTGCACAGCTGCCTCAGACATTTCACAGCCTCTCTGTTGTTGTTGCCCATGCCCGCAAAATGGTGTTCATCCAACCATCACTTAGAGATCAAGGATCAGGCTGATGACTCTGGCCTTAGGGCATTCAAACCTTTCTGACAGCTCATGTTTGCCAGACAGTATATGGAAAAATACTGCTGCTAATGTGTAAATTCTAAATCTTGTGCAATATTTAGCTGTTTGTCTTCCTATTGTTTTGAGGTTTTTCAAACCCATTTTTGTTAAAATTTCCCACTTCAAATCTCCCACCTTGTTAGACAGAGTACCATATGTCTGCCCCATTGAAATATGAAATATTTACTCCTCACAAATTTTGTCACTGTACCAGCAACGTGAATATCATGTCACCATAGGCTTAGGATTAATGAGTATAAGAGGACCTCAGAGGAAAGTGGAAATGTGCCCACAAATCATAGAGGCCATTTTCTGCATCATTTCCCACAGACATCCTTTACAGAAGCTTCCTCCCCAATCTTGTTTAGGCTAGCACAGAGGGCTTAATGTACTCACATCAGACGCTTTCTTGTGTTCTTTTCAGAGAATGTGAAATCCTGAGAAAGTATAGTATCTTAATCCAGCTCTGGTGGGATAAGATACTGTAACTCTCCTGGATGGCAGTGACAAATCTGTCAGCGAAACTATCAGCATAGCTAGCACTAGCCTTAAGTAATGCCTCTAAATGCTAGGTTAACACCCAGTATGACTTATTAATGGATCTTTTTACTTGTTGAAGAAACTGCAAGATCAATTAAATTTTTCATATTCCAGTATTAGACTAATTTCACTCATATGTTGGAAATTAATGAACTGGATGAAACACATGCACGTGTCTGCATGCATTGTGATCGCAGCTGGAACCAGAGCAGTTAGTGTGTTTAACAGCGTCTTCCTGGCATGCACTGATGCTGTACGTATCATGGAGGATAATTGTTTAACAGAGCAGTCGTCTGGATCAATAGTAGACAGTGGTGAGCCGGGGAATGAGTCTGTCCATCAGCTCACATTTGTGAAAGTCATTCCATCTCATTCGCTATCCTGGCTTGGTCTTGACCCGAGCTCCCATAATGATGCTCATTCAGTGTCACTGCAGTGAGAGCTGTGCTGCTTTAGCTTTCTTGTTGTGTTCAGTTTCCCTGTGGTCACTGAATGTTAATACTTCTTCAGTGGGTGCTGGCTGGAGCTGTGTCATAAAATATGAAAGAGCAATTTTACGTGGTGCCTTCC
The DNA here is from genome assembly GCA_900303245.1 of Selene dorsalis. Taxonomy (NCBI): domain Eukaryota; kingdom Metazoa; phylum Chordata; class Actinopteri; order Carangiformes; family Carangidae; genus Selene; species Selene dorsalis. Next base: position 47,590 of record OMNW01005432.1, on the reverse strand, counting down.
TTTGTCCTTGTGTTAATGAAGGACTGGCTAAATGAGATATTGTTGGGGGGTAGTCCATAGAGCTATGAAGTGCCTTATTTGACCTTTTTTTATGTGGAGAAAAGTTTAGGTCATATTATACTGGAGGATTAGATAATTATGTAATCACAAGGTCAGTTTTACTCCTTGAATTACATGACTACTGGCTCATCAGCTACAGAGAAAGACTGTTTCCTAAAACCTGCAATAACATACATTTTTGGCCAAGTGAGGGCAACAGAACAGAAGCTATGAACACAACACTGTCACATGATCACCTTTTTAGGTGATATGGCAAACTAGTTGACAAACAGTTGCTTATTTACATGTACAGCACTTACACAGCAATATTAGTGTCATCTAGTATTCAACCTATTTCAGTTCTGTTTTTTGTTTCTACAAAAGCCTTATGGGAATGCCTGGATCTTTAGCTCCTAAATGTCCCACTGCGTTCTCCAGCTAATTGCTAAATGTGTCTCTGTTGTTTGGTGCTGGGCTTGAAATGTGTAGTGGGTTTTTAGAAAATTTTTACTGAGAATAGCTTCCTCCTTCCATCAAAAACAACATAACGGGAACACTGACAGTAAAAAGTATAAAATTGTGGGTCAGACCGCTCAACAATGAACTATAAAGCTCTGTAAAACCAAGAGGAGCTGCACCTTCAGGTTATAATGCTCTGTTGGTTCATGTGGGTGACCTCTTTCACTCTGTGATTTCTAGAAAATGTGATTATAGCTGCTTTCAAAAGGTATTCCATCATGGGATGTTTGTTGCCAGATGTTTCAGCTCAATGCATCCATCTACACTGGTTCAGTAAAGGTTTGCCAAGCATAGGTAAAATATTTGAATAGTCTATTTTCAAACATGCTTAAATTAAGTATTTTTAACTTCATTTTTTAAACTTCATTTCTTTACTCAACAAGAGCTGTCCTCAGTGATGGAAGGCAGCTTTCTGGTTTTGCCTCTATTTCTATTTGTGTTTTTCTACTTAAGTTAGCATGCTAACAAGCTAGCCCCAGCACAATGGATTGACTCATCACTTTTGAATGCCGACTCACTGTAGCATGCAGTCTGCCCCAAAGAAGTGTCTGTAACCTTTTTGTCACGTAAACACCTCCAGCATGACAGAAGCTCTTACCAATGCTGCCGCATAAAAAGGTGTCAATGCAAATGTTGGCTATATAACAATAGCAAAACTAACACACAGCTCTTTTAACCATTACAGTAAACACTGAAAGCAAATTACTACTAATGTTAACACTACAAGAAAAGACATGAGATGAGATGTTTTGGTCTGATCTTCCTCAGATGGGTGGCACTCTGTATAATGACCAAAGTGTGCTGAATCTTTTTTCAACATAAGCGATTATGGTTTCCTTCTGCTGTCAGGTGAGGGGCCCCAGGCTATGAGATTGTCCTGTCATGGGAGTCTCATGGCTTATTCAGGGCTAACACAATTTGACATGCTCATGTACGAGCCTAGAGGGGATTAGGACCTTTCACTAAACCTTTTGTCATTCAGTTTATATAGGAGTCTGTTTGCTGTAGTGTAGTTTGCTGAAGTGTAGCCTGTCCTGGGAACACCTCAGAGCTATGAAGGGCTTTACTCGAAGTCGGCTGCTGTCAGGATGCTTACAGTCTTTGACATATTTGATACTATATTGTCATGTGGAGAAAGCTAGGTTTGTGCATCCTGATTAATATGTTGCAAATATGATGATCTCTTTGTTTACTTGGAATTTTGTTCTAGCATTGGCTGAGAGAATAACATTATGTAAGTGGGTGGGGCACATTTCCAACATTAGAATACCAGCAGTGATCACAGCTCCATTGTTGAAGTGTGGGATGATGCTTGTGTCACACCTCTCATGCAGTCTTGGCACTTACAGTATTATTTACAGTAGCATATTGCTAACTGCCAGTTCGAGTTCAGCCCTGCAGCACCTCTGGGTAAAGCTTTACAGAGGACTGCCATGATGGCTGTGAAACACCTTGAGTGAGTCACTCTCTTCCTCACACCTCCAAGCAAAACAAATCTTTATCACAGAGCACAGGAACACCGGAATAAATCTCACCTGACTAAGAGATAGAGCTCCAGAGCTGGTCTGGTGAACTGAGATTATATGAAGCTGAGTGGCATCTTGCTTGTAACCAGTGACTTTTATTATTTACCAACAAATTTAGACCAGTTTTATCATTTGGTGTTTCATTCAGGGCTGGATCTCTACCAGGCACATCTTTAGTGTAGCCTGAGGCCCAGCTGATGTTTTATGCACATGGTGCAGAACTTAAGAATTCTGTTGCAATGTCTGCTGCATGGGCCACAGCATTTTTACATTTAAAGGACTTGGTGTGAAATAATCTATTATTGTGACTCCACTTACTGTGACTCTCTATATTGTCTGCCGATCCTGATGTTGCCAGAGCAGCTAATTGTAAGTTGTTGTTTTTTTTAAGTATTTCTTTGGGCCCTTTGCCTTCAACTGACAGGACAGCAGAGATAGACAGGAAATGGGGAGGCAGAGAGAGAGGGAATGACACGCAGCAAAAGGCACACCAGGGGACTCGAACCGGGGCCGGGTCCGGGGCCGGCCAGGACCACAGCCTCTGCACATGGGGCGCCTGCTAAACCCACCGAGCCAAACAGCGCCCCTAATTGTAAGTTTTGATGTTGCTTTGTGGCCAACATCTGCATGCAAGTTTGGTATCAAACATAATTTCTTTACTTTTTAAGAGCTGCTTCCAGACATAGATAACAACATTCTTGCAACATCACTCCTCTACTGAAGTTAGCATGCCTGCTAGTTATTTGGCCTTGTAGGCCTGTCTGGTCACTTTTTTGATATGGAGTCACTGTAGTGTCCTGTCCATCCTGATGCGACAGCAAAACTCACAAATAACTCCTTTAAGCCATGTTTTTCCAAATGTAGCACAGTTAGGTCAGACATTTGCATCAACAAAATGACCCTTAATGGGTGAACAGTTAGACTTAGTGAAAAAGGCTCTGCTCTCAAACAATCTGTGAATCAATGAGGGTTAAGATGCATGGTAGAACTTCTCCCTCTGTAATAAAGAGATAAATGAATGTTAACTTAAGTTAAAATGACAATAGCAGAAATGTAACACATACAAATGGGGTTGGGAATATGGAGGCTGCCTTAGCAAACAGTGTTTGCAAGACCATATTTGAGAAGTGTCAGATTATAATGGTCAGGCTGTACATCGGCATGAACGTGACTGGACGTTACCAGTCAGCCGGTAAGCACACAGCTGTGAATATGCCTAAGTGAATAAAGCGGCTGATGCTATATGATGTGACTTGAATGCTCTGCCTGATCGAACTGTCATTAGCTCTTTGGATCTATTACACTGGTGACAGTGATGAGTGAGTTTAAGTAATGCTGAACAAATATGGAATATTTTCAGCAAGCAGAAACCACAATATACACAAGACAATCCAAAAAGAAATATAAATGTAAACCTCAAGGGTTTAAAACCTACACAATAACTTTCAGTCCTGTTTACAGTGCTAACAGCTGAGCAGCACTGGCATCCAACTTACAAGGTCTTTTAGATAAGTACGCCTTGAGATATCCAATAGATAGATAGATAGAATAGATCCAATAAATCAACAGTGAATCACAAAATACCAAATGATTAAATGCAATACTCAAGAACATACAACAAAAGGAGAAACCCCGCAAATTTCTTGCACTTTCCACTTTTTGACCGAGAAAAAAAAAAACAACAAAAAAACCAACTGTATAAGTAGAAAGAGAGTTGAAAAGGGAGTAACCTTGGGTATGCTGAGTCAAGGAAGGATCACCCCACTGAGAACTTTGAGCTTGCAATGAGTGCCGTGATAAAATATTAATATGTCCAGTAATCTAGCAGCAAGGAGCTGCAAAGCTTGTGGTTTGAAACAGATATTGCTGATGTTGGTCTCGCTCTCCTTCGCTTTAGTACATAAAATATCACTGTGCTTGATACAACAGCACAGCAGGTGCAATCAGGGTGTTTCTATGCAGAGCTGTTATTATGCGTCCCATTCCTCCTAATTAAACCTGCTTAGATACTGCTGTGTACACAAGCTGTTGGAGAGTGACCACATACCTGTTGTGCTCAAATGTAAAAGGTGCAGTATTTCAGGGACAGGGTCAGATTAAGGGTGTGTGTGTGTCTGTAATGATTTCTGATACAAACAATTCATCTGATCATTCCCAAGACTTAATGACATACTGTCAAGCCACAACATTGAAGCTCATTGTGGGCCAAAATAAATCATATGAATTACATTAGAATTATGTATGGAAGTTACATAAACATGAATATGCAGATTATGATTCAGTGCTTATTCATTCTTGATTAGGACTGGGTGATGGATGTGATCAAATGGTAAATAGATCATGATTTTCCAAAACCATATGGAGCAATTGTGGTTCTTGCTCAAGGGCATTTTCACATGTGGACATACTCACCTATCTCTCAACTCAAATAAATTGCAACATGATAAAATCTTAATTTATTTACATATTTAAGTTCCTTATGTTGATTCGCAATTTATGAGAAAGATGTTACCTTAGATGAGACTATCTGATCTTATGCCCTATGTTATGCCATTAACGCATTCAAACTTTTAATTTAACTTTTAATGTTTTATTTCCAAAAAGCACATTTTTATGTTGGCTTTCACCATAGTGCCTTTGTTTTCTAAACCAGGGACTCTGGATGAAAATCTCCATCTATGAGGCGACATGCTTTGTATGGTCACCACCCACCCCAGTCATGTGACTCTGGCAATTAAATGTTACAACCAAACCATTACATTTCCCACCACAGCATAATTTGGGAAAACTATTTTGTGATACATAAATGTAATTTCCAGGGGACAGGGCGGAGACAGGAGGAGACAGTTATGGTGCCTGACCCTGGAATTTGTGGACACCTGCTCTACCTTCTGAGCCACAACCATCTAATTTATTTATCAGGGTTAGTGCTGGTTAGTGGGTTTACTGGTGGTAAGGATCCACCTTCTCTCTGCTCATGATCATTGATGCAGACACAGATCTAGCTGGTCAATGTTACTGTGAACTGCTTGATGCAGACTCTGCTGGGTAAAACACATGGTGAGTTTGGTGGTCATGAACTCACCTTAAATCTCCACCTGACTGACTGAGCTGTTGCCTTTAATTCTCTCACTTGTAAAAAGAAGTTTTCTTTTCTCCAAACATGAATCCGAGGGGTCCTTAGGTTTCTTTTCTCCGATCGGTTTTGTTGCTAAAATGTTATCTTAATTATGTGGCCATTTACATTTCTGACGTGTATGTAACTACTTCTAAATAAGCAAATTTGATTTCCCCACTTGTCCCTGACCAGGTGGATGTAACGTGCATTTTCTAAATTTTCACAATCAATATCTAAAATCTAAATGTTCTGCATCATGTATAATTCATACACACTGCTGGCACGATCTATAAAGTCTTCTCCACCAAAGTGAACTACTTTAACTGTCTCTACCAGATGCCTTTTTGCACCTTCCCACCCACAGCTGCACTCCTGGTTTTTACCTTTCTATATCTTTATTCTCTCTTTGTCTAAATCACTCACTTGTTACTCTCTTGTGACTTCATGTTGAGTAACCTTTTTCTTTTCGTGATAGCCATTGACTGCTGTTGTTGTAAACAAGCCTCTCTCCACAAGTTCAGGTTTCTTCCCTGATGTAAACAGCAATCGATGTAGACCCTTTTTGTCCTGATTCTGTCGGTCTCACTCATGACCTTGTTCTAAAGAAGCATGAAGTCCTAGCTCTGTTTTCATGTAGATCTGTACATGTCTTGATTGGACAGCCCTAAATGCCTCATTTGCCTGTGCCTTGCCTGTGCCTGAAAGCTTGTATGGGATCACAATGAATATGAGATTGTTACAGTTTCCCAACAACGAGCCTTTGAAGAGAAGTTTTCCATTATAACTCAGAAAATGGAAGTAAAACAACCAATTAAGGGAATATTTTATAATGCTTTTCATATCGGTCTGTCCGAGGACAGAGTCTGTCCTTTAGCTTTAACAGTACTGAGATCTTTTGTAATGCTTCTGTTTCAGCCCTGGACTAACACGAGACAAGGACAAGTAAAACAGACTAGATAAACAGTCCATTCAAGATTTATGGTACTCTTTAATGCTAAATACTATGGCACGACACGTCCTGTGATATTTTGCCATAGCGCCAGATGGCTGGTGGTAGAATCATCATCACAGAGCAAATCTGCGTATGTTCCTATCCCAACACTGTATCGTGACAAAATGAGGCCCCTGGCCCTTGATTGGTGGAGAGATGAAAAAGCGGTATTGGACTTTTACTAGAATACTACACACTTGGCAAAAGCATTTTCAGTGATTTGATTTTATCTGTTTTTTATTATTATTATTCATTCTTATTATTATTATTTTACATACAAAAGATTCTGATCATTGGAGAAACTAAAACTTTAGTGTTGAATATTGTAGATTCTGTATTGCTATGTGTGGTGTTGTGCTGGTGGAAAAGCAGGCTGAAAGACATGTGTGTCTTATGAATGACACACACACCCACTATTCACTAATCCACATTAAATCAAAGTCTTCTGCAAAGTCTCAGCTGAGCTGCATTGGCGGGATGTGACATGTGGCTACCAAGCAGCCTCACTTCCTTCCTTTTCCTGACTGGTTAAATACCTCGCGTAGTAATTTTAAGCAGATGGGAATGCCTGCTGTCTGCAGTGTAGTGACTGTGTCTGTAAAACCCTCCTCCTTTAATAAGTGGGCACGACTTGCCAGTACACTCCCTTATCCAGCCTCAACAGACTTTCTAATAACAGTCTCAGTGACTTCTGGATATTTCCAGTGTATGAGCCCCTCCGTGAAAGAATGGCCCGCATCTGTGATCACATCGTCCATGTCCATGCTGACTGCTTTGCTCATTAATAGCTTCAGTACGTAGTGAGATTGAGAAAAAAAATCAGCTCTGGTGCAAACTCCAGTCTTAGATTGGTGAATGCCGCTGCTGCCCAGCTGTAAGAGTCCATGTTAATAGAGAGACTGTCCAGAAGGACTCTACGACATTGGTTGCATCAGATATAGAGACCATGTGGCGGAAACAGCATTGTACAGCAGTCTTTCTTCTTATTTATCCTTGGGTTATGCACCAGATCTCACTGGGTTGCTGATACTTATAAAATGCTGACTCCCAGTAATGTGCCTGAGGTAACACATTCAGCATTATGAATACCTGGCAGCCAGGATCTTCTATACTATATCTACAGTATGTATAATATAAGAACAGTTTAGCACAGCCTAAAAGCGGAAATGCACAAGGACACACAAATCACATCTGGTGCATCTTACCAAGATTTTTGTCTGTGCTCTTGAGTGACATTTTATTAGATATTTTGTATACTCTCTCTGCCCCTTAATGGACCCCTGGCTTTGTTTAGGTATCCTTGAATAAATGATAGATAAAAAACAAAAAAACAAAACAGCCCTTATGAAAAGGCTCTTACATAAATAATACATTGCAGGTGATGCTTTGTAAATACTGTAGACAGCAAAGTCACTACATTGTGAGAATACCATGATGCTAGTTTCAATAGAAGAAGTTTAGTCACAAAAACCCATCTAGCCACAAATAAGAGCTTATGGTCGGACTGACCTAAAATATTTTGAGAGAGTTGTATTTTGATTAGAGGACCTGATGTAGATTTAGTTCATCATGAGCATCCAGTCCTGGGTAACTGGATGAACACAGTGATGTAGTTTTGTTTGTAGCAGCTTGACTCTGCATCTAAGCAACAGATGGACATGACAAATGAGAATATTTATAACATAATTACAACAGTTTTATGAATTCAAGGTTCATCACCATTCACAAATTGTTTGATTTTATTTCCTATACAGTATGTTGTAAATTCAGTTGATCTTTACCCTCTACTGGGGCATTTAAGGTGCAATAGAAGCAAAGGCTGAATACTCGGTTACCAGATCTCTTTGTAAAGGACTGTTGGACTAAGGAGATTTGTCAAGCCTGACCTTGTAGACATCAGACTGGAAATTGATGTTGGCACTAACAAGCACTTTCACTAATGGATCCAGTCCCATTTCCCCAGTCTTCTTCTCTTAAAAAAGGCTACAAGTGGAGAAGAAGAAGAAGAAAAACAAGATGTTTTAGCAGTTATGAACAGGATTTATTTGGCCATGTTGTAGGTGTGTTGCTCCGGGGGAGCGGACCCCACTATATTGTTTTGTAGTTGCACTGGGAGTCATTTTCTGTAACTTTATTAAATTCTGTTTGTTCATTTGATTCTCACTCAATACTGTACTGAAATTCATGGTTGAAAGCAGGTAAACTCACCTGTGTTTTCTCCCTCTGTTTCAGGACCTCAAGCAGGAGAGCCGTGAAAGATGAAGTGAAAGGACCGGTTAAATGTTGCCACTATGTGTGGTCATGTGACTGAGCTGGGGCTCCTTCGTTGCACATGGGATCTCTTCTTCTCCACAGCTGTCGGGTTTTCACCATGAGAGGCTCTGTCAGGTGCTTGACCTCTGTGCCCTCATACTGGCGCTGCCGTTGTGCCGAGTGAGCGCCCCCCTCTCCTCCAGCAGTTACTGCACGGAATGGCCTCTCTGGACCTGCCATACCGCTGTCCTCGCTGCGGGGAGCACAAGCGCTTCCGAAGCCTGTCGTCCTTACGTGCCCACCTGGAGTACAACCACACGTACGAGACCCTCTACGTCCTCTCCAAGTCAAACAGTGTATGTGACGCTGCTGCTCTGCTGCCCCTAGTGGCTGAGGGAGCTCTCCTCACACCTGCCAACAACAACGACCCTTTCGAGCCGCTGCGGCCTTCAGCTTTAAAGGAGCGGCGCTTCCCTTGCCGCGAACTTCCTTGCGCGGACGACCTCAGTTTGACCCCGGCCAACTCCAACTCTGCGGCCCGATATATTCCCAATGTGGAGTTTCCCCTGGGGGAGATTTTTATGAAGAAAGCCATGACATCCACAGACCCGGGTCCCCATGGAAACCCCAGCACTGCTGTAGCGGTGGCTGCTAATGTTGCAGCAAGTGCAGTGGAGGCAGCCTACGAGGAAGGCCTCGCCAGGCTGAAGGCACGGGCGTTTGAACGGCTGGAGCTGGATGAGAGGCTGGAGAAGCTGTCTGAAGAGGTAAATATGATCATTCTGGTTAACATGGAGACAACTTCTTCTTCCTTAAGACTGTAAACTTTTAACATTTTCAATTTTGGTGCTCATCAGTATTAATATCAAACATTACATGATAATAAATCCCCCATCCCCTACTAAATGATCCAAGCCTTGGAAATAAATAGAAGAAAAGCAAACCACTAACTTTGGGTGGATAGTTTGTTTCTACAAACAAATATGAGAATAGTTTTTAAGTTATTGTAATCACTTAAAATGTAAAAACAAGTTATGAAAGTTATGAAATACTAACTAGAGGTGAAGGTGGAGGTGAATACTGCACTCTGTGCTTTTGAATGTTAACAACAAATATTGTCTGGGCTAGTGATTACTATTAAATTACAATTATTAAACATTATTCAACAATGGAGGAGAAAACACTCAATGCAAGCTTCCAATCGCCTCTGCCAGAGAAAATCACTTTTGATATATCTTTTGTATTATATTCAAGATATCCATTAAAGAACTTGAGCCCTGAAATGAGTTGCTCAGATAGTACCCCAAGACCATAAAACTATATATCTTGGCTCTTGTGGTCAGATTGATCTGCTGAGTTAGGTTATGGCATCGTCTAGAGGCACTGATGGAAAATAGTCATCACCATTGGTCTTCATCTTAGACACTGAACCACCAGCAGCACTCTTCCTGACATCCTCAGTCTGCTTTAAGACCTGAACTTGATCATTTACCAGTCTCACATCATGTCAGTGGCCAATGAAGAGTAGCTCAGATGGGAATAATGTGTTGCCTGTAAGGAGCCCAGCAGCCTTAGTAATCAGGATGTTCTTTGCTGAACAAGATGATCGTGAAAATTAATCAGAAAATGAAGACATGCAGAAGACAGAAAAGTTCTGTCTTAGCACTTCTTGGAATTAGAGGAAGAATAACTGCACCACTGATTTGTCATGCCTCTCTCACACCTAAGCTTTTGTCAGAGAATATTTTTAGAAGTCACAGTTTAGATAACAGACCAAGCTGGTTAACAAATGGAGCACTGATTTACCTTAAGTTTGTCAGAACCAAGTGAGAACAGTTTCCTGTAAAATACAGGGGTTATGGATCAGTACAAAACCTTTGTTAATAACTGATTCTTGGTTGAACATCTGATTAGAATAACTAGTTTTGTTTTATACAGCATGGTTGTTGTGACAGGAGAGGCTCAAGTGCTTCATGTCCTGTAGGTGGAGCAGAAAATAGCAGCCCGTGTAGGCCGTCTTCAGGCAGAGCTGGAGAGGAAGAGCTCCGAGCTGGAGAGGGCCAAGCAAGAGAGCGAGCGGCTGAGCCAGGAAAAACAGGACCTGGAGGACAAGGCCTCCGAGCTCTCGCGGCAGGTGGATGTCTCCGTGGAGATGCTAGCTAACCTCAAACAGGATCTGGTGAACAAGGAGGCGGAGCTAAACCACAAACAGCAGTAAGTGGATTGCACCAGTTCTAGTGACTCAGACTGTCTCACAGTTTAACATATTAGCAGATTTGACTTATTATTTTTTACCACAGCTCCGAAATGGAGTCATTTGAAAAACATACTATCATGCCTATAAACAGTTGAACACACGCTCCCCTTCTCTCCTTCACCTCCACTTCTCTGTTGATTGTGTGATTTTCATTCATGTCCACCCACCAGATGTGGTCCACATCTGTCTCCCTCCAGGGCTGGTTAGTTGCCTTATGTTGAATGGAGGGTCGGACTAGAGCAGCTGGGATGGCAACAGAGTTGTCCAGTTTCTCTCACAAACCGACCCTCTCTTTCTCTCTCTCTTCGGCTAGTGCCTCCATAAAGCTGCCATGCTGCCTTATGAAACTGTTAAAAGTACAGCCACTGTAAATAGGAGTGCTTGGATATAAATCACAGCGTGGTGATGCAACTCATTGGTGGCTTTGAATCTGTTGAACATGGTTTGGATTGCTCCCACAGAAAAGCACAAAGAGTGGGTAAGACTAGGCTTCACTTGACTGATTTTCAGAGCTTTTATTGAAATGAATCCCAGGATGATAATTGGTGCGTTCCAAACATTGAAACTATTTTTGGTCTAGAACCGACGTGTAAAATTTTTTACTGAAGATAAGTTGATGTTAAAGTGATATTTAATAGATTAAACCACTGCATCGTCTACCATTATGTTTTACAAAAAGGTTTGCCCTTTTCCTGACTCACTAATTAGAGCACTGGATTTCCATAAAACATATTCTACCAATGTCCAACAGTCATCCAGATTCTAATTCATTATTAATAAGTGTTTAGAAATAAGAATCACAAAGCACAGTAACCATCTACTGAGAAGGGAAGGCTCTTGAAAAAAGAGGAATTCAGTAGACTGGTTATATTATGTTTATTGTGAGTTGAATCATCTACTTTCATCCTCAGATAATTCAATAAAGGTGTCAGATGAAGATTAGATTAATGTGGTTTCTGTTCCCCCTAGTACTTTCAGAGCCTCAATCACAAATGTAAGCTGCTTTCTTTGTGATGCTCTGTTTTGTGAAAACGATCAGCAAATGTTGACAAGTGTTATTCGAGGCTCATATTGAAGTCGTCTGGTATCCGTGTCGTGTGTTTATCTGTCAGGACGGCCGGCCTTGTCGTTCTACCTTCCTATGGCTTTTTATCACTCCTCCTCAGTCTCCTTATCAGGTCTGAATGTCAACAGTAGGTCAGAGACAGAAAGGCACTGTCCAAGGCCTCTAATCTCATCACAGACATACCACAGCACACGTCCCCGCACTACATGTGTGCATGTGTTTGTGTGTGTGTGGCTTTCACGTGTATTACAGTACATACCCACGTTTATGCGTGCTTTAATTGTGGTCATATAGGACTGCAACTGTCATGTATTTGCATTATTAATTAATCCCTTAGCTATTTCTAACAACCCCCCGTAGGGCCTTAAAACGTCTGATAACAGTAAAATCATAATAATTTCCCAGAGCACAAAGCAGCAAATATCTGCATTTTACAATGCATTATGCAGTTCTGCTTGATCAGTAAAGTAATTGATTATTTTATTATCAAAATTATTGTTGACTTTTGTTTCAGTACTAGTTTCAGAAGTGTTGTAAATCTCTTTTTGTTTGATTTCACTGAATAAACCTGTATTTGTTTCTTGTTCCAGCATTTATTGACTTGTAATACAAGTTGACAAGGCTGATCCTGTGACAAAAAACACAAAACAGTGTTTCATTGGTTTGTATGAGCAGGAGACAAGTGCACTTTTCTTCTATTCAATTTCTCCTTTTTCTTGTAAAGGTTAGTAGCTGTGGTCATGCACCCACACCCTGGCAGCAACAGGCCAGGAAGGTCACACTCTTAAAATCCTTGTCTGTGCATGTGACTGCCCCTTAGCTGTTGCCCACAGCCTGGTTCCTCCTTCTTGCTCTTTTACACACACACACACACACACACACAGACACACAGGCACTTTTTCTGTGTCTGCCTGTCTGAGGAGAAGCTGGCAGTCCAACAGTAAGCTCATTCAGCCTCTAAAATACAGAGTCGCTCTGAGATGGAAAAAGGGCATCACAGTCAGTGAATGTTCAGCAGCGTTGATGACTAAGCAGTTGTTAACAGACACAGAGCAGCTTATTGGCTTAAACGTGTCTGCCCAACAACCTTAAACACTCAGCTGATTTTTCTCTATCTTTGATTTTCCCCAGTGGCTTTGGGGAGTCTGCCCTTTCAAGGAAATATACATTATATCGTATCAGTCGTGTCAAATGTTAGAAATGTGATTCACCTGTGCGTTGCCATGCAACCGGCAGAAACTCCCACAATCTGGTTTCTGCTGCTTGCAGTGCCATGCATAAAATTATGACACTGAGCCGGTAATTTATTCTGTGCTGCTCACTGAAACAGTGTAAATAACACTGAAAAGCCTCAAGTACAGTTTGATTTGATTCTGTCCTGTCTGCGTTCTGATCTCAGCATGCAGTTTGATTTAAATACACAAAAACACACCACAGACTCACACTGGAATGGTCACTGAGAATACACAGTGATAAATATCACCCTATGCTGCAGCTGTCGAAACTGAATGAATAACAGAGTCTCCGAAGCATGGCCATGAAGTGTTTCAGTAGCAGCTTTAATAAACGACAGCAGGCTGTAATCAGCAGAAACTCCAGTCTGAGGAGAAATGAAAGATGGTGGGATGCTTATCTCCATCATTTCAGCGTGTCGTAGATTCCCTCAAATTAGAAAACAGCCCCATTTTGTGTCTGTCACAGATATATGTCATAATCTTAACGCCGATTAACGATTGCTTGAGGACACACAGCAAGGTTTATTTGGTTGCTCTAAAATTCCTACAACTTCTGATGAGCTAATTGACATATTATTGTTCCAGTGGATCATTTTGAATAGCTATTAGCAATTAGCTTTGATTTTGTCTGTGGCATTTAATATGGCAGTTCAATTTGGGATACGTTTCTTACACAGCTATTGAAATGATGGCTGTCCTCGCTGAGTGCTCCTGAAGGAGGACATGACACTGCCTGCTCCTTTCACAGACAGATCATCAGCTGCTGTTCTTGTAATACTTAATTATTCCTCTTCTCTGGGGAAAGGTTTATATGAGATGTATATGGGGTCAATACAGTATAATTTAGACCTTGCTATCCAATATACCAGCCCTGAAATGGGAAACAAGTAAAGCGTTTTGGAAATGTTTCAAGTAAAAATATATCAACAGGTGCCTAGCTCAAACTTCTCAACTTCTCCTCAAATATCGTCAAGCTTTGACTATTTTTAAGACCTCACCTTGGACTTCAGGAATTTTTTTCAGTATTTTCTGATATTTAGTTAGTGAAAATTACGTCATTTTCAGCAAATGTTGTCATACTCGAGTGCTGATTTATGGGACTCATGACTCAACTTGGACTTGAGCACTGGCTTCATTTGACAGCTGGAGACAGGGACTTGTTTTTTGTTTGGTTATTTTCATGTGGAAACAGCTGCTTTCTCAATATACTCACAGATTTGTTCCTGGTTGGTGTCAATTCAACTCACCACAACTATATCACTCAATCATTCAGTCAGTCACGGACAGAAGCAGTGTCACTGTTATTTGTATTGTACCTATGGATGCACTGATTCAACTAGTATTTTTCTCCGAATAGTGATTCTGATACCTCAGCTCAGGATTTCTGCCAATGCACACCTGATACCAGTCTTCAATGTAACATCTGTCCACTCCTCAATGTGGAACTTGTCTGTATCATTTTCATGTTAAGGCAGCCTTATATTACTGATTGAATGTAATGTCTGTGAATTGATCATATTATAGTTCAGTCCATTTAATAAGACGTTGTTGTGTTCCATAGGCTGGTGCACCCCTACCTGAACACTCTTGTATATGGTGTAAAAATGGGAGAGCCTCAGTGTTGCAGGATTGCAGTTTCTAGATTATGCAGGTGCTGGTGATATTGTGTCTGCTCACCCTCTGCATACCAAGGGGAGATTTGTTAGATTTTCATATCATATTCACACACAGTGCTGCAGTAGGCCCGAGCCCTGAGGCTTGATTTATTCGTACAACTAGCAATGATAAAGTAAGACTGCCTTGTGCAGCATAAGAAAGCTGGAGGCTCCAAAGGCAGCACATGGAGGAGTCTTGCTATTTAGTGTCACTGGTGTTCCTTCAGAAAAAAACAAAAAACAAGCTCACTCTTTACTGAGCAGTAAAGCTTGAATGCAAAGTGAAGCTGTCAGGGAAGAGAGAGAACTTGCCTCATTAGGGGGGGTGTCTGAGAGAGAAAGAGAGAGAGAGAGGAACCCTCTGTATTAGCAAGGGAAGACTTCTGAGGGGTTATTTTACTGAAAAGAAATCAGTGTAGGAACATGATCTGCAGTGTATCTAAAAATGTGGAATAACGAATGTGGAATCTGCAGTAAGATGGATTCAGATGGGGGACTGTTATATCAGGCAAACATTCAGCATCATGGAAGCCAATAAATAGTTTCTATGACAGTGCTTATGCTATGAAAAATGCATCCAAAGAATGGACTGTATTGACTTTTTAACATTAGAAATTTGTCATTGACAAGTGTTTCATAGAATTTTGCACAATGACTGTAACGTATTTACCAAGTTTATTGGCAAGGATTTGATGTCTGCAGTAAGATGAATTTGGGCTTAGCTTAAAAAAGAAAAAAGAAAAAAAGACACTTTACAGAGAATTGTGTTCAAATTTCACATGCATAGGCTCTGCATTCAGATTTACTCAGGCAGTATGAAGTGGCTTACACCAACAAAGGGTTCTGTGTGTTATTACTTGACCCAGATTGTAGTGTAAGGATGATGCATAGATGTTAGTGCTCAGTTAGATGTTAGAGCAGTGAAGGCTGTTCATGGCCATTATCAACTGACATAATGTGTCCTTGAGGTGGGATGTATCCGGAGGAGAAGGCAAACAGGAAGGATGATACAAACACTGTTTCACTGGACACATGGCTGATTCATTATGTTAAGACCTCCACATGGACTCTGACTGTAGCAACAGGAGTTTAGCATCAGTAGGTCTGTGTTGCTGTTACTAACTTGAAAACTGATATTGAGACTGCACTGTCATCGGTTTCTAGTTTTTTTGTTTTTAAGCTGTCAGGTTGCCATCGAGCTGAAAGAGTGCCGCTGGCATCAACAAATTGAAATGTATAAATGTGTTAAAATCGTCTACGTTAGAGCTGACTGAGACAACTTCTCAAATGTGAAGAGTTATTTCATTTCTCTGTTTTATGTTTTGATGTAGTAAATAACTCTGAGTTTTGGACCATTGATTGAGCAAAATAAGGAACGTGAAGGAGATACTTTGTGCCCTGGGGACTTACGATGCTCATTTTTCACAACTTTCTGACTTCAGTACAGAGAATAATCGCTATCTGCAAATTTCCATCCTACATTTCCTTAATGTGACTGCCTCCACCATCATCATCTTCACTGAAAGCAAATATTCACACAATTCAGACAGCAGTATAACAAACCCCTTTTCCTCTTTCAGGCACGCTGCAGAGTGCCACATCATCACCATCCTGTTGCACCACCGGTTGACTAAACCATTTTGTTTAAATTTTGGGAGAACTGGTCAAACCATTGTAAAATATTTACTTTCCCTTGATTGATCCGAGCCAAGACTCGGCTTAGTGGGCTCTTGGGAAACCAGTCATGCATTTTTATTCCTGAGGGGCTTTGAAAACAGTACATTTTCAACCTGGGTCTCTTTCATCATCCCCTTTTCTCTCAGCCTTTCATCCTTGTCTGTCTCACATCTCCTCTCATGTCGCCATAGTCTTCAGACAGCTCCCATGCTGCCTTTCTTTGTGTGTGTGATGTGTTTTATTATGTGTGTGTGTGTGTGTGTGTGTGTGTGTGTGAGTCATACAAATATGTGACATTATGACATGATGGCACAATGTAGCATTCTGAATTTTTCTCATCAGAAAAAATAGGCATTATTTGATCCAGGTGTCAAAACAGAGCGACACATAATCAGCTGTCCTTTGTTAAACCGGAAAAAGCTCCTATTCATGCAACATCCTCGTCTTCCTCATGCAGGCCTTTCTGTCAATCATCGCTGCTCTTTAATATTAATGAGGAATAATTTTGAATTAATGGTCAAGGATGATGACAACTGTGAAAGGAGGCTGACCAGTGATTGTGATTAACATTTAAACAGAGTCTTTCATAAGATCATGCCTTATTAATCATGCCTGTTTCAGCTGGATGTCTTTGCTTTACTGGACTATTTGTTATGGTTGTTAAGTGGAAGGGAAATGAAACATGGTCGGCTTAGCTATTCATTATTTCTCTATGCACATGCAGTGCTCATGCAGAATGAGACATTTATTATGGTTTTCAAAGCCCATTTTCATTCATGTAATGAAAAAACTCCAGTTGAGATTGTTGGTTTCAGGCACTCAAGGCCTAAATTTAGCAAGACTGGAGTGATAGATTTTTTTTAATTTTTTTATTTCCAAGTCCAAGGGGACAAGAAGGCATCAGATATTTAATGCATACCTGGCAAATATAAGAAGTAGTGACGAGTGTGTGTTATACTAAAACTTAGCACCTACAGTAGATGTTATTATTCTCCAGTAAGTGGGTTTGATTGAATATCCACTGTTGTGTCAGTGTTCATGCTGGGATTTGTTGAGGCGCACTACTTGCATCAGAGCTTAGCGTTCACATGTAAAATTTAGTTCAATGAGGAAAGATCAAATAAAAAGGAAATTCATGGAGGTTAGATCTCGTTCATGCACAGCATCTCGATGGATGTGAGAGAACTGTTTGGCTTAAGGAGTGTGAGAAGAAAAATCACAGCCCAGATATGCTGTCAGAATTTTGAACAGAAGTCAATAATGGCATTGTGGAAGAAAAAAAGATCTTCATGTGAAATTAGCCAAACCTTCACTTAAATTGCATATTAAGAACAGACTAGTACTTGATTCTGAGGTTGATATCAATATTTGACAGTGAAAAATATTGTTTCTATGAATAATCACACATCTCTCAATAACGAGGACAATGTACTATTAGAAAATAAATGAGCTGATACTGGCATGGATTGTCTGGATGTCATGAGTTAATTTAGACCAATCACATAATGTTTTTCCTGTAAACATATTGCAGTGCGGTGAAAACAATACTGTATGTGTTAAGAGTAGTTGTGCATAATTTAATCATTTACTGTTAATAATCTGCAAAATCCTCTGAATCGAAGAAAACAAACAGATGCTGGAGTTAGAGGTAAAGGTAAGCTTTAGTTATTGTGATCTAAAATCGGCACTGCATATCTGCCACCAATTAATGGCTGAAAACTGACATAACCCTATATCAACCATTGTCAATTCTACACACCACCGGTTCATTAGGAAGCTTGAGATATCCTGGTAGGAGGATTTCGTTACATCTAAAGAGAGTTCAGTTAGCTGTTCCCCCTGTTTCATGTCCCACGCTCAACTAAGCTAACCAGCTGCTCATTCCAGCTGCATATTTACCTTGCAGATATGAGTGAGTAGTATCAATCTGCTCGTCGTCTCAACAAGACAGAATATAATGACATTTGGAGCTAAATATAAATTGCGTGCGGTTCGACAACATATCACATAACAGCAGGTCTGGATGTTCCCTGTGTTTGTGTGTGGGTGCATGTGGGGTGGAAACAAAGATAGAAAGGAGTCGTGAACTCTGGGACACCTTCAGCAAACCGTGAAGTATGTGGTTCCCCTCCTCCCACGAAAATGAATTGTTGTGATGGAACCTCCGCCGAGTCATTTTGTCTGAATCACACCCCAGACTAACAACCTGCTTGCTCATCACCCAGAAAAAGATGGCGGCTTTCTTTTCCAGCTTCCCTTGGCATCAGGATAAACACGTGGTGTGTTTGTCACCTTGAGGCTTTATTTCTGAGGTGTTGGAGCGAGTCCCGCTACAAGAGCAAAGTGTATGTGTGTTTGTGTGGAAATTGGGATTGACAACAGGAAGCAGCCACATCCCGTTTCTCTCCCCTCCACTGTCAAACCTCCCGTGCTTTCTGCTTCCACATGACTGCAGATTTCTGTTTCCTGTCTGTTGCTTTAGCCTCTGCAGTGTGTTTTTCTCTCACAGTCTTCGTGCCCATTCCCTCCTCCTCGTGGGTTCGTATCAGCTTCAGCCCTCTGAGTCTCCTCTGCTCTTTATTCCTGGTCTTACCCTTTTCTCTTTGCATGTCTCTTGGGATCTGGGGAAGGTTTTTCTTCCCTGCTGCTCTCCCTCCACCGTCTCCACCAATTTCCTTTCTTCTCCATTAGAATTTCCACGCTCACTGAGGTTCCTTCAGTTGAGTGGTTAGACAGCCAGGCGGCCTGTTACATGTCTGCATTTCGTCCTCACACAGGCGAAGAGAGGGGAAGGCTTTCCTGTGTTGCTTTCAACATGTTCCTTCCAGAGGCAGTTGCTGTCTCCAGTAACAACAAAACCAAAGACACTTGAATAATTGATTAAGACAAATAGCAGATTATGTGAAATTCTGGACATCAACACACAGAGTCTAGTGCAGATTACACACACACACACACACACCTAGATCAGCAGCCTCACAAAGCTATATGTTTCTCAACTGGGGGATGAACTAAAACAATGTTCAGTCATGTTGTTCTCTGTTTATTAACGTGAACAATGGAAATCAAACTTTAAGCTTCAGGCTGCTCACTCATACATCACATTAGGTGCAGCTCCAATTAATAAATCAAAATAAATGATACTTGGAGTCATTTATTGTGCACCCAAATGAGATGGATTATTTACAGTAGGATGGATCAGTGATATAATATGTGGAGGCAGTTCACTAATTTATGCTATTTTCCCATGAGCACACCCACATCCAGCATCTGTCTTCCTGCATATTGATTATGTTACTTTTGTTTTTTATGAGTGCAGTGGTCTTACAAGCCTCATCACTGCAGCAATCTACCAGAAATGCCAGAAAAGTGTTGTGTGATTAGACTGAGGAGTGTTCATATTTGGAGTGTTTGTAAACCAATTTTGATATTGACTATGGGTTTTAAGTAATTCACCATGTAAATGTGATTATGTACAAAAGATACTCCTGTGTCTATATTACACAATACCTCTCCAGCATCCTTCATTCTCTTTTCCTTTAGGTTAGGCAAGTTCATTTTTGTCATGCATTTCACACACAGAGGCAAGTCAAAATGCTTCATGTACTACATTAGAAACAGAAATGTTCCAACGTGTTGAAAGACAAATTGAGAGAACAGAAAATATTCTAAAAGCAAAAGAAAAATCAAATGAGAAAAATGTGTACTGACAATAAAAGATGTCAGTGCTCCATGGATTACAGTGTGTACTTAAAGCTGCATCGTATTAGCTGTTGAAAAACACAGAGACAAGGATGTAGGTGGTGTGTAACTGAGCATGAAGCAAGAATTGCTTTCATGTCTCAAGCTTGGACTAGCTAGCGTCCTGCCTGGTTTAGTTTTAACAGTTATTTAAATGATTGTGTAATGCAGTAGCTGCTGCTCATAGTGATGCACTTAAAAAGAAAAATCTCTGCAGGTCATCTTAGTTCTCCGGGACTTGTAGCATCTTTCAGCTCATTGTTTTGATTTTTATGGCTTACAGCTTTACTGTTTTTTTTCACACCCAACGCCCTCATTAGCATATTTTCAGTTGTTAACAGAGAAATACCTCTGATCAATTGATGATATGCCGCTTACCAACAGCAGTCAGACAAGGTCACCAATTAGCTGATGAACACAGTGGTGCATTTTGCAGCTGGCAGAGATTTCCCTCAGGGGTTATTGGTTTAGACCATAAAGTTCACAAGAACAACTTCATATGTTGTTTCATTGTTGTGTCCACAGTTTGTTTCTTTGCTGCCGGGGGCCCTAAGAATCAATCAATGCCTCTTTAAGGTTCAGTCAAAGGCAGTTTTAGCCCAGATTTAAAGAAAGTCAAAAGTCAAACTTCCTGTGAAACTTCTAGAGAAGCTAGCTTTACCATTTATAATGATATTTCTTGCCCTCATGTGGCTGAAATCAGACGCTGCCGCCTCCTGTGTCTGTCTTCAGTTTGTCTCTGAGAGATTCCCATCGATGAATCTCTCCGATGCGTGGGATGCATGGTGGAACTCCCTTTTCCTTTTCCATTAGCAGAGTTTACAGTTTGGTTAGGTTGAGATGGATAAAGCGACTTCATGTCTCAAACACACATCTTTGTTTTTTTCACCACGAGTCATTACTAGTAGTAATGGGGACAGGATAGTTAGTAGACAGCAATAGTTCTGTTTGAATCACTGTCATTGCCTTTTAATGTGACTCACTGAGACCAGTGTAGATACAATCATGTTATACTGCATTATGAACAATTACCAAGGGAAAAGCTCTTTCCTGCATTGATCACAGAAGGAATGAAGAGAGACGCTACAGCCACTTAATTATCAGATAATTTCCTGATTCACTGATCATTTACTCACTGATATGATAGCACTTTTGCTTCCTTTTCTCCCCTGTAGTCAAACACCTAGACTAATCCTGGACTCATATTTTTGTAATCTTTGCCTCAAGATAAGGAAAGTTAACTGTGCCAGATGCCAAACTATTTTTACTCCAGAATGTCCCCATTTCAAGAACATTCACTTTGACTGTTGGTGCTGTTTTGAAACAACTCGGGATTGTGTAACAGCTCCAAGTAGTGAATATTTCACAGTAGCTGCTGCATAAAAGCATCCTCCAATCAGCCTCTTTCATGCAGCTTATTAAAAAGAAGTGCTTGAATGAGAGCATGGGCAGCTTGGTTTGTATCCTGACTTGTTAAAGATGTTTGAAGAGAAAAAAGAAGAAACACAAACCAATCTAAACTTGAGGGAAACAAATTTTATGTTCCCGTTCCCCGTCTGCTGTGACGGTCTGAACCTTTCAGTGGCTCCCGTGTCTCCATCAAGGTCAGCTGACTGAATGGCCTTGTTAAGCTCTCCTGACGGTATTGTTTAGAGAGTAGAGGCACAGACTGTTTATAAGGACACAAACAGAGATACATAAAGTAAAGAAGCAAAAACAGACTTGAGGACGTCTGCAGCTTCTGGGAATTGCAGAAGTCCCACACGGAGGCTGTTCCACATTAACAGGCAAGGACACAAAAGAAAAAAGCTGTGTATAGGACGGGATGTGAGATTTTGGGTGGGTGGTGGGAAAATATTTGGATATAAAAAGGTTTGTGTGGAAGTGAAAACTAACACTGAAACAAACACAGAAAATTCACAAAAACAATTTTAATATTACATTCTTTCTTCTGACACAAAGATTGGCTTATTTCCCCTGTTTTACACAACAATAATGAAAAATAAATTGGATGTCTTTGGGGTTTGGACTGTTGAAACAATTCAAGATGTTAGCCAGAACTCAAACATACTGATGGACATTGAATTGGCTGCATCATAATACTGACTAATGCATAATAAGCATTTATTTTTAGTTGTCAATGTGTTAAGTCACTGTGACATTTTGAAAGGAGTCGGTTGAGTGATGAATCTTCATGTGTTGAGAGTTCATAGCGAGTTTCAGCTCACTGTTTTGCTGTCTGCAACTATGACTGTATTCTTTTAGTTTTGCTCTGTCTGTTGCTTTTGCACCACTTTCTGCCGCAGCAGGCAGCTGTTTACAGTGAAACCGCTCTGAAAACCCACTGCACACCACCTGCTCAGCACCAAGAGGCAGACTGACACAGTTAGCGAGTAGCTGGTGAACATGGTGGAACATTTAGCAACTAAAGATCCAACGTTTCCCTCTGGAGTCAACTAGGAACCAGTAATGGAACTAAAATAAAGGTTTTAGCCAGAAACACTGTAAATGAATGACAGTGTTACTTCAACAAGACAAGAGTATGCAGTTTATTTCACAGAGGTGACATGAGACAGGTAAAGTTTATCAGCACCTCTTTGCACATCTGTGTTATTTTCATCGTTGCAGCTGTCATTATCCTGAAATATCATTTTCAATTGACAATAATTTTGTTCGTGGTTCAACTCGTTCCTTTGGGCTAATTTTGAACTGATACCAGGTCAAGGCCGGCTTCCATCAACGGAGAGACTCCTCATTGCCACTGGATATTCAGAACTGCTTATGTAATTGACAACCCAAGCTTAAACATATTGAGTTAATGTGATCTGACTTATATCGTCTGAACATTCAGGAATCCTCATCATCAGAGCATTTGTGTGATTATTCAATCATACATTGTTTTTTTTTTTCAGCGTCACTGCAGGGAACGCTCGAAATACATGCGGAGCAGACTGCAGACAGATCCTAACATGCTCTAAATTCTTGGTTTGTTTACCTCTGTATCTGGGTAACACACTGTCCCTTATAATGATGAGAACTTGCCCCCCCTCCTGCGCCTGTGGTCTAAATATCCTGCTGCTCTCTCACCCTCCATTTCTCTTCTCCTTCACTCTCTCTCTCCCTGCCTCTCTCTCCCCCTTTGTGTTTAGATTGTGTATTTATCTCTGCCACCAATCCTCAGTGTGTGTAAAGGGCAGGACAGCAGCTGGTGTGTATATGAGAGAGGGTTTGGCAAAATATGGGGAAGAATGAATGTATCACAGCCAAATTTGCTCAATAGTAATCTTCAGTTTTTATGTTCAGATTTGTACTTTAACTCCTGATGACATATACTTATATAAGACACTTTACCCGCTATGTTAAATACTTTGCCAATAACACTGTCCTTCCATCCTGTGCCTGCAGAGAGGTCGCTCAGATCGACCAGTTCCTTCAGGAGACAGCTGCACGGGAAGCCAATGCCAAGGTGCGCCTGCAGCAGTTCATCGAGGAGCTCCTGGACCGAGCTGACCGTGCAGAGAAACAGCTACAGATCATCAGCAGCTGTGGCACCACACCGAACGGCAGCCTGGGACGCTGCAGCCTCCAGGCCTCAAAGGGCAACGGACGCCAGGTGAGAGTCTTTGGAGTTGACCTGATCTGACCTTGAATTTTATTGATAATATTAAAAGACAGTTCCAAAGAGGCAGGGCTAAAAAAAGGAAAGAAACAGATCAAATATAACAATGCTCTTTTCAAATCACAAGCTGCTTCAGGTCTGATTTTCTTTTTCCCTATCCATGACCCCAATGACTTCACGTTTCCTCGGAGTGCCTCTTTCTGCTTTCTGACAGAGAGCTGTTACTTGGCAGAGCAGCTTTCTACCTTTGAATAGTATATAAGCATTGATTATAGTGAGTAATGTCCCTGTAATGCACCACAGTTCAAACCCATAATGGACTTAATGATGCCTTAGACAGCAAGTCTCCTCTTCTTTAAAAAGCTAAAGGGCAGCAATCACCCATTTCTTCATACATCAGCAGGTAAAGCTCAGTACACTTTTGTCAGATCAAAATCTCACCACAAACACAAGACAAGACAGAAAATAGAACAGGACTCACTGACTGAAAAAGCATTAAAAGTGATAGCAAACTAGATTAATATCAGTTTAATGTTTTTTTTTAGTTCTGCGCATGTGGCATTGAGTTGCTGAGAGAGGAAAAGGCCATTCACAAACTGTAGCCATAAAAATCACTATTGTCTCTTAATTGGACTGAACCATACCCTAAAAGGCCGCCATAGTAAAGAACACACTATTTTATGTGAGCAGGGCTTTAACCTGTATCTACAGTGTTTTGGCCTGTTATTGTTGCTCACCCACATTTATAAGGTTGAGTCCTATGTCTGTGAAGTCAACAGGAGTCTTGAATCCTTTCTGTTTTGCCTTCAGCATTAAATCAGTGAAAATAGCGAGGCTGTGTAGCAGACTACATCCTGACCAGAGAGTGTACTCACATAAAAACTGCATCTTGCACCGGAAACCGGAGATCAGCTCTCTGTCTCCAGGCGCACATGGCTTCCACTCCGGCACTGTTTTTTCCTCTGCTTTGCCTTATAACATGATGGTTACTGAAAAAAAAAAAAAAAAGTAAAAGTAGACATTTTCTGTACTCAAAAAGTGTCACTTGATCAAGTTATTACCCAACACCTCTTGAAAAAAAACAGAGGTGACCTGTTCCACATTGCACAAATGTGTGTGCTGCCATGGAAACCAGTTCTTGCTCCTGCTGAAGGTTTCAGTGTGATTTTGAATCAGATGTAATGTGATACAAATTTTGTCTTTCATTTTGGCTTTATTATTGGAGCGATGCTCAGTACAAAATCTGCTCCTTCAGATCACTATCACCGAGTGCAAAGACATTCTCCTTCATACGGTTGCACAGCACAGCGAGTAATTTAAATGGTGCCTCTTTTGTAATGCTGTACGTTTCAAATAATAAAAGGAGTGCACTTTTCCCTCTGTGTCGGAAGCCCATGTGATCTATGGGTGACCTGAATGCTGCTGAACTTTGGACACGATCTGTTTGGATTTAAAAATCAGTCAGTTTCATGTCTCTGCACTTGTACACCATCGCAGGACTGTGAATAATCAATATGACAAGTACAAGTGCAGAGTCACACACTGGTTGGCGCTCTGTTATGCGGTCACGAGAAGCACAGAGATGTCACCCAGCCAACCACGCACCTTGACAACCTGTCTCTCCATCTCTCTCTCTGTCGCTGCACCAGCAAGGTCACCCTCACCTGCAAAGGGATGAGTTTTTTAGGACTGACAGTGACAGAATGGATGGATGTTTTGTTTCCTGCTTGCTCTCTAGTTCAATCCGAGATGAATCTAGCGTATTTCTTTAACGAAAAGACAGCACTGCACTGTTGCATGGATATTAAACTCTGTAGCAAGGGGGCAACAAGAAGCAGAAAATTTGACTTTAAACTTAATTCACCAGCTTGTTGTTGCTCCATCCATTTGTGGGAGATTTGTCCCTGCTCTGCCTTCACTGCAGACTGGCCAGGAATGAAAACCATGGATGGCGAGTTTGCCTGTTTCCTCCATGATCCATTTCCACTGGCCCTGAGCCAGAAACAAGCTGTGTGAGTAAAGAACAGAAAACGAGAGGAAGAGAGACAGGGAGAGAGAGAGAGAGAGAGAGAGAGAGAGAGAGGGAGGGACAGTGCCTGTGTTTGTGCACATTTTCCCTCTGTGGCACGTTGCCAGTCTGGTACACAATCCACCTGGCACTTCTTCACACACACACACACACTCATGTACATCCAAATGCTACACACACAGCACACTTGAACGCACAGGCGGCATTGAGTGGTGTGTGAAAGAGTGACTGGGAGGATTTTAGCTCTCAGGCAAACAGAATGAGAGAGAGTCAGATTGCACACCCACTACCAGATACATTTAAAAATTCACACCTGCTTTCAGAGCTACGGCCAAATTTTGTCGTAGGTTGTAGGAAAGAGAGTTTTTTTGTGTTGTTAGAGTTGGGCCTGAAGGATGTAAAGATGTCGGTCAGCTGGTGTGTCCCTCAAGAATAAGATATCTTGAGACTCCTGTGTTCTGTGATGTTTGCCACCGATATTCACGATTCCCAGTGACTTTGGAGACCTCTCTTGACCTTCAGTTGCATCGCAATGAGTTAATTTCACACATACAAAATAATGTAAATATGCAATACATTTACAGTCCCATTTAACTTTGGACACAAGATAGTTAAAAGATATTTATTTATATAAAATAATAGTTATTCATGAGCCAAAATCATGATTTGAAAAGATATTCATCCAGATCAGTATATCACAGTTTTTGACCCGATAACTGAGTGATGGGATGAATCCACACCACCAAACCATGTAGAAATGGCTTTAACTACAAGGAAATTATAACTTAGTGCGACACCTATTTCTGACCATATTAAAATACAAATGTTAACCTTTTTGTCACGAGAAAAACCTCCCACTCATTGTAGATTGCCATTAGGACACAAAATCAGTGGCACAGCCAAAACATCAGGGTCATCACTCATTCGTCAAATGTTTCAGTGAGGAACACTGTAATCTCACATAACAATCATATCTTTGTGTTAATGATGTTAGAGCCAAGGGTATGTCTCCAGGCACCATGGAGTTGTTTCAATAACACTTTCCTCCAATCTGCATCCTTGTGTCTCTTTTCAGAGAAACTCCAGCCTCTCTGGGAGCACAAGAGGCATGTACCAGGTGTCAGACCGACGTTCCTCCCCCAGCACAGGGTAAGTCAGTCCCCCGCTCCCATTTCACATTTACAGATAATTTCACACCTTCTCAGATATTGAATACCTTGAGTCTCAAATCCAAATCCACTGTGTCATAAGCTTTATGATGCACTTACTCAGCTCATAACCATCAAAAGGTAAGGAGATGATTTTCTGATACCTCGATTACTGTATTAAATTATATGTGATAAAATTAGGAAGTGTTAATTGTAATTTACAGTATGTGATATATTATCGATCAGCCATTAAGGGAACTGTGAAAATGTCTGTTTATTTGAAAATAGAATCAGGTTCTCTGGTGCAGGTGGAGACTTTTTCACTCTTGTGTGACTCTGTGACTTGGCTGTCAAGTGAATTAGGTGCACCTCATCTTTCTTTTACCTTGTGAGAGCTGCTGTAGTAGAAACATAATCTGTCAGTTGTGTGGAAATACAACAGAACCACTGGAGCCCCAGAGCTTTTAACCACAGTCTACTGTGCTGGCTGCCCAGTGCCATTAGGGAACAACTTTTCAGTCCTGTGTATAAGTGTTAGTCAGCGCAGCAGTAGCAGTTACAGTACTTCAATAAAACAATGAAAACAGTGGAAGTGCCATGGTAACAGCCTGTTGAACTTGCGGCGCTATATTATTTCCACCTTCCCGTCAGCAGTTGCAATTCAAAATCAACGCTTAAATTAGTCAAATAAAGTCTATTCATATAGCACTACTTCACAACAGAAGTTATCTCAAGGCACTTTTTAAATAGAGCAGGTCTAGACCTTCTTTTTATAATAGTATTTACAGAGACCCAACAATTTCCACCAGGAACAAGCGCACATGGCAATGGTGGCAGAAAAAAACTTTCTTTTTAAGAGGCCAAAACCTCATGCAGAACCAGACACAGGGAGGGTGCCATCTGCCTCGACAGGTTGGCTTGGAGAAGAAAAGATAGACTGAGAGCGGTCGAAAGAGAGAGGTACTATAAGTACTAATGAGTTCTAATAACACCAGTAATGATAACTAAGAATAATTGTAGTAGATCCTTGCAGCAGGTATTACACAAGATCATGTAGCATGTAGCAGGTGATGATCTGGGCTCAGTAGCTCTGGAGATGGGAGGACCTGCAGAAAGTAGGCTCTTTTCACACTCTGACATCCAAATTAAGATATTCATGCGCACTATAGTGCCAGGCACTGTGATAATGTGACAGAGTAGACCACTCTCGTTCAGTCGCACGCTGAGATGCAGCTCTCTCTCTCTGCACGGGTTGTGACTCTGCTGGGGGATTTCGGATGTATGACCGTGCCATGATACTCTCTGACTAACACAGATGTCAGCCCCAGTTGGTATGTGAACGTCTTTTCTAACGTGATGTCACACGCGCCCCGTCAGGCCTGCTCTGTTGAATCATTGATGGCGCGACACACACACTCTCACACATGGTGGCCCCAACAGCCTTCTGCTGTCTCGTGGTATTAATAGCTCTTTATCAAAGATTGAGATATTTTTGCCACAAGTTGTCATAAAGGTCATACTCAATAATGTGCAACAGTTTAGTGATGTACACCATCATATTGACCTCATCAGATATTTATGCAACGGTCATTAGTCCGTATGTGTCAGTTTTGCACCATAACACCTCGGTTACACCTCTGAAATCATCCCTGGCTTTTTATGTTATTCTTAACAGCAATTTTAACAGTTTTGACATGCATGCATGAATTTCATCAAAATATATTAAAATGTCCTCTTAAGATTTCTAATTCACTTTGAATTGGTTTGTAACTCCCTCAGTTTATTGCATGGTTTTATATTTCCCTGATGCCATTTTGCATTCTGGATGCACTCAGATAAATCATTAAGTGTCAGTTCCTACAGTAACTACAAGCTTCTCATGATTGGTATCATTTCATATCCCACATCTTGCTATTGATTTATTGCTGGCTTACAACTTGCTCATAAGCGGTGTGTAATGTATGCCAGTTTTGTCTCTGTCCCATTTTAGGTTGTCAAAACACAATCACACATTTTCCTTTTACGCAATAGTGAATTCAAATGTTTGGCTTCACCTGTGTTTTATCCTCCGCAAAGCCTTTTCACTTAAGAGCTACCTGCAAGATCACCTGTGATTCACTTTCACTTTTCTGGCTGACGTGATTCATGCAGATGCTTTGACTCTCCTCTGTATTGTGAGAGAGGGAGGATGGAGTAGTGAGAGAGAAGGCAGAGGAGACGAAAGACAGAAAAATGTCCTACTTTTTGAGAGGCTGATATTTGTAACTGCTCATTACTTGTGTCGGCAAGGAGGTTATTTTAAGTACCGTCGCTGTACGTATGTACAAAAGCTGCCCTCATTCTCTGATGAATCCTCTGAAATCATTATCAGTCATACTGTACTCTTCCTATTCGTGGTTTGTTTTGGTTTAAGAAGTGGTTCAGTTCTTCCAGTTCGGCTAAATTGGACACCAACACAGCTGTTTTCCTCTAAGGAAATGGTGTTCAACTGAAGTCTTTTGAACATGAATAATGAAACACACAGGTCACCTAAGGATTTGGAGGAGGTGTAACGTGTAGGTACATGTGAGTGCGTGAGTACACCATCATGTTTAAGTTCAGTATCTTCAGGTAATGAGTTTTATCTCTTGTAAGTGTCAAGTAGAAGCACCACTGCACATTTCAACTTAATTAGAAAGTATTTCACTCTCTGAAAACATGATGTTATCATTACAATCATTATACAAGGAGCAGTAAGAGGTAGGAATAGTTGCAACAACCATGGCATCCAAAACATATTCGTGATAGCACAGGGTGAGCTTCATGAACTTCTCTGTGGAAAGTAAGACCCGACAAACCAAAGAGCTCTTGAAACACTTCCCTTTGCTTGGACTGCGATACTCAGTCGCTTAAAAGCAAAGTCTTTTTGGGAAATACACATATTTGTCTTTTTTGCAGAGAACAACTTGAGAAGATCTAAACCATTCTGTGCAAGTAAGAAGTTACCTGCCTAGCACAGCTGAGATAGCTTAGCATAGAGACTGAAAACAGGGTGAGACAGCTAGTCTAGCAAAGATTACAACTTCTTCTTTCCATCATCATTTGGTTTTTATGCACCAAATTTCTGCGACAGACTCCCACAGAGTTCTTTAAATCAAGGCTTTTCTGTTTACCTCTCCAGTTTAATGTGTACTTTCCTATTCTGTCTTATTATCTTCTATTTGATTTTCTTTTGAAATCATCCTCATGTCTCCTTTTATATTCCCGTCCTTCATATCTTGTCTTTATCTTAATGCTTTTTATGACTTATGTAAAGCACTTTGCATCTTCTTGTTGTTGACAGGTTCTATACAAATAAACCTGCCCACCTTGTCTCTGAAGCTCAGCAATTAACATGTAATACTTTCTGAGTTTAATCTGTTCAAAAGGAAAGTGTGTATAAAAAGGTTGCAGTTTTACCAAAGTTGAGGTGAAGGTCTATTTTTCGACAAGGGACAGTGCTAAGCTAAGCTAAGTGCTGCTGTCTGCTAGCTTTATAATTATGTAAAGATATAAGTGTGGTGCTGGTCTCCTCATCTAACTCTAACTGTGCAAGAAAGCTTATCAGCCAAATTTTTGATGATCATCTTCATTAGTGATGTGGAATTGATCACCTATTGATTAGATGTTACTGTGTTTAACGAAAACAATTCAGTCATTGAAACTACACTTCCTTTTCCTGCAGAGCATCAGGGCGGATCAAGTCCGTCTCACAGGGATCTGGAGGTTATGACAGTGACAGTGTCGAGATGCACCCCATGGAGGACTGTCCTGAGGCTCAGTACTATCACATGCAGTGCCGGCTGGGTGAGGGGGGCTACGAGCGCTCTCCTGGATGCGGCGGTGGAAGCTCAAGAAACTGGGGTCTCCGCAAACAGGCTATCCAAAACTGGCAACGGCGGCCTTACAGGAACAGCACTGAAGGCGAGGAGGGAGACGTGTCGGACGTGGGCTCCCGGACCACCGAGTCTGAAGTGGAGATGTGGGAGCAAGAGAGGAGGGCTGTGGCTGAAGTCCAGCAGTCTGCTGCACCCTATCCTCACCACGGCAGGGGAGGTTACCGCCCCAACACAGGTAAGAGTTTTCTGTAAAAGCGATACAGAGCAGTAGAGCTGGTTATTCTTAGAAATCCAGGTGCTGCAGCTCTCTCCAGTCTAAAATCCAGGCAGTAGCTCTGACACACGGGAGCCAGGATTCAATGAATAAAGGCCTTAAAGTGACTCCCAAAGGAGCAGTGACTGTTGTGGATCTAGGTCAGCTTGAATTTGAGGCAGCGTAATGTTACAGAAGCTGTGTCAGTGACCAAACATGATTCTACAAACAGTGTGGACCAGACATGAGCATATATGGGGAACTTAGTGGGAAGAGGCCCCGTAACTGCAGCTGTGTATAGGCACAATATCAATACTTCAAAGAGGATGTTGTGAACTATACATTTGTCTGTATAAAATAACTTGACTTGATTTGTCAGGTACAGAAAAAAACAGTAACCAGTCAACGCTCTGATACAGTATCAGATTTTTTTTTATCAGAATTGACCTTGTATTTATTCATTCATTCATTCAGTCTGGCAGCAAAATCTCATCACAAAGTACAAATTACTTGGATCTTGGCCATCCTTGTTTCTCCCCTGTTATTCCTTATGCCGTGAAGGCTGAAAAATGTGACTAAAAGCCAGTGGAGCACCAGGTGACTGGTTGATGATTATTTGTCAAACTGTTGTTTCCATGGCTGAGAATGAATCGTCAAACTCAGCCTGTAGTTTGGGATCGTCCAATAAATGTTAATGTTTATAAAATTAGGTCAAAATACAAAAACAGTGTCTGTCTATGAATAATTGGAATTTAATATTTTGAGACTGAAAAAAGAAATATTATACCTTGGAGGCATGCTTCTATGTGTTTGTGCTGTGTGTTATTGATTTTCTATCAGATGCTGTAATAAAAACTAACAGAGCTTTGGTTGCAGCGGTTACAGTTTGGATATAGTAGCTCTTTCATAAGTTGCAGTGAGTCCTATACGCTCTCAGTTCTGCTTGTCTGTCTTTGTTAGCTTTTGAACATATTTGTACATACTACTTATCTGTTGTGTGGTCTCTGAGAGTTTCTGCTCTCATGCTAAGCGTCGCAATCTACAAACCCAGCCAAGTGAGACAGCCACTCGTGCCCGCACATTTCTGCAGATCAACCACAGATTGTACATCTCTCTGTTAACTTCATGCCCATGCCAAGATCCTTAAACTCACTGCTGCCGCTCTCCATTTTTCTCCACCTGCTGTTTCTCTAAATACCAGGAGCACCCATGGCATTCTGGGAGGGTGCAAAACTGTGCCAGAGCCCTATGACAAATTCGTATGAACTGCTATAACTGCCCCATTAGCTCAAAAATTTCTCTCACGCAACACTCAACATGTTACTGGCATTCCTGGCTTCTGACGTAGTTGTCCTTATTGGGAGAGCCTCTGCCAGGTTTTATCAGATGGTATGTATCTACTAGCACACAGTTTTCTCTCAAGAAACACACAGCTTGGCTTATTTAGTTATTTTGCTGTCTTGAGCGTAGGTGGTGTGTGTGAGAGAGAAAAAGAGGAAGAGTGAGAGTGTAAGCATTGGTTCATAGCCCTGATGGTTTCGAGCAGGCGCCTTCCAAGGCCAAAGATGAAATGAGTCATCTAGGAGCAATCTTGCTGGGAGGAATAATTCAGTCTTGGACTGGACACATGGCATCAGCCAGCAGATAGCAACCGACAGAATGAAAAGATGAAAAGAGGAAAAAAAAATTATGTAATCTCATTTAGTGTCTAGTTGATGGTTGGCGCCATCATGTGACAGAAGATCTTTCGACATTGTTTAAGTGGCACTTACCTCTGTTTGTTCAATAGAAATTAACATTAGAAAATGGGATTGACTACAGTCGAATGCATTGGGTCTTTATTAGAATATCATAATAAAAACATGATTTATGATGAATACTTTGCCATAAACAAACAGTAAGAACAATTATGCAACCATTTAAGAAAATAGCAAGAAAAACACTGACAAAAAGGCCTGTTCAAATATCACATATACACATGTAAATATAACATTTATACACGTATTAAGTGTTAATCTGTGTGTTTATATTGTATATGTATGTGTATTCAGTACACAAGTCAAAACAAATCTAGTCTAATACAACAGTCTTGCAATCAATCCTATGTCCATAAAGAATATTTTTTTTAGGTTATTTTTTGGGTCACTTTTCCTTCATGTTACACTGACAGATGTAACAGACAACAGGAACACCTCTCTGTATAAGGCAATACAGTTTAACAGCACCACATCCGATCCAACTACATCCTCAAAGTGATCATAAAATTAAATCTACAAGGTATAATCAGAGGCCAGGCCCTGAAGTATCTTCAAAATAAGGAGCGGGATCTTAAAATCATGGTTATTAAAAGGGGAGTAAAAATTTCAGGACCAATAATAATGATTTCAACCACTCGCAGGCTTCAGGCCTTTTGAAACTGTTCTTCATTTTAACCTTTTGCCCACTTTTTAACTCACAGAACACAAGCATGATGCTGAACCTCTAGTAATTATAAGTTACTTTAATGTACATTATAGACTATTATATTAACAATTAAGTCATATGAATATAAACATGTAATATGTCTGTTCTCATGTCATTTTGGTAATTACTGAGAGAAAACAATGGTATAAAAATAACTTACAAATAAAACTCTCTCCCGAGAACTGTCTACTCATTTGACAGAGACTTTAAATCTTAATGTCAAATTTTCTTGGCATTGAAGTAACCACAGTGTTTTAAAGATGTGGACTCTTCCTTCTTCTCACAGGACGGTCAGAAGGGGTCTACAGCAAACCCTGCCGCCATGAAAAGAGCCCGTCCAAGTCCAATGAGGTGATCAGCCCAGAGATCCTGAAGATGCGTGCGGCTCTCTTCTGTATCTTCACCTACCTGGATACTAAAACCCTGCTGAGAGCTGCTGAGGTGTGTCGGGACTGGAGGTTTGTGGCCCGTCACCCAGCCGTGTGGACCCGAGTTCTCCTGGAGAATGCTCGCATCTCTTCCAAGGTGCACATCGGTCAACTACATACTGTACCAAGCGCAAGCGGTTGATTTAACGGTGTTGTCTGTGCTGTGTGTTAGGAAGGTTTTCACTTCTCACTTACCATTTTCTTCTTAGTTCCTGAGTACATTGTCTCAGTGGTGCACTCAGACGCACTCCCTCATCCTGCAAAACCTCAAACCACGGCAGCGAGGCAAGAAAGAAACCAAGGAGGACTACCTTAAAAGCACACGGTGAGACACGTGCAGTACAAACACAGATGGAGATATACTGAGGATTTTACAACTGCACATGGCTTTAAAAATATAACCTAGTCATTTGGGGGATGCGTAATGCGTTGTTTATTGTTCCGTCTTGAAAGGAGGCCAACAAGAGGAACACATGTAATTGTACAGTGACATTTTTGTGCGGTTTTATTATGACGAGTGATAGACAGAAAGGCAGAAACTTATTTTATCCCCAAGGGGAAATTCAGATATTCAGCAGCTTATCAGTAGTAGTAATAATATTTAATGATATACGCTTAATAGTTCAGTCATGTCATTAGCTACTGGAGGAAAGGGATCTCCTCAATCCCTTAGTCCTGTAGTTTAGCAAGATGTTTGAAGCTCAGAGCTGCTCTTAAATTGTTCAGATGTTGTGTATACACTCTGCATATCCTGCCACAGACATTTCAGAAACATTTTGTGCTGTGCTACAAGTGGTTCAAGTGCTGTTTTTGAAAATCAGGAGAATGACATCCTCTGTTCTGTCTTTGTCTTTTTTCCTGTTGACCTTTACCAACATCTCCATCTAAGTGGCTGCCTGGAGGAGGGTCTGGAGGCGTTGTTGAAGGCCACAGGAAGCAACTTGCTGATACTAAAGATTTCACACTGCCCCAACCTGCTGACTGATCGCTCCCTCTGGCTGGCCAGCTGCTACTGCCGAGCTCTGCAGGCTGTAACATACAGGTACGCGCCACAGTCTAATCTAATAACATATCGACATATTAATATACCAAACATAGACATGTTCTGCACTGGAGTTTTTGCATTAGACTTACAGTGTCCATCCTGTGGGTACGTTTATGATTGTTATATCATTCGTGCTCCAGGAGCGCCACTGACCCTGTAGGCCAAGAGGTGATCTGGGCCCTTGGAGCAGGTTGTAGAGACATCATCTCCCTACAGGTGGCGCCGCTACACCCATGGTAATTAACAAGGAAATACACCAGTAACTTTCTGTTTCATATTTTTATTGATGTGTATTTTACTTTATTATAACTAAGTGCCCCACGTGTTGCAGTCACAGTGCTGTAGTTATATAAGTTTATTTATATCAGTTATTCCTTGTTTCTTTCAGCCAACAACCTGCTCGTTTCAGTAACCGATGTCTGCAGACTATTGGAAGATGCTGGCCACACCTCCGCGCTCTCGGAGTGGGAGGGGCCGGATGTGGCATTCAGGGTTTAGCCTCACTCGGTAAATCTTCCTCGTACAGCAATGATTTAATGCACTAAGGTTTTTCGCAACTCGCATATTGCTTGCTATTTATTTATAATTAAATTAACCACAATTGCAGTTTAAAAACATAATATTCATCATCAGTGTTTTTTTAAAAGAAGTATGCATTTCATGTACAATTGGTGCTATAGTATGGTAACAGCCATTTATGTACTGTTCCTCTGTATCTTGACATTATTCCACTTTGTCTTCCTCATGTCTTCCTCTTTTACTACTTTTAACACCTTCACCAGCGAGGAACTGCATGCGTCTGCAAGTGCTGGAGTTAGACCACGTGAGTGAAATCAACCAGGAGGTGGCAGCAGAGGTTTGCAGAGAGGGTCTGAAGGGTCTGGAGATGCTGGTGCTCACGTCCACACCAGTCACCCCAAAAGCCCTGCTCCACTTCAACAGTGAGTGTCAGCACTGAAATCCCTACTCATCATAATTTATTTTGTTATGGTGAATGTTATGATAGAAATCAGGCAATAATAATATATTGTGTACGGTCTAAGGTAAGGATTTTGGGTAGTATTAAAACAGTCGAGATTAAATATGTCTGTTACTGTTATTATCCTTTTCACAATTTTGCTGTCAAACTGCAGCTGGTTGTATTGACTTGAGGCCTGTTTCCCTTGTTTGCTTTTTCTGAATTTATTTTCCATGTTGAAGCTAAAACAACGACTAATGCTGCCTCTATCCTCCTTCCACTCATGCAGGTGTTTGCCGCAACCTGAAGTCCATCGTAGTTCAGATTGGTATAGAAGACTACTTTGAGGACCCCAACAGTCCTGAGGCCAGAAAACTGTTTGATGAGATGGTCAACAAACTGCAGGTAACTGCACATTTGTGTCTTAGAATTGTGTTTGCTATTGAAGTTATACAGACCCAAATACCTTTCTAAACCATGGACCTCAGTGGCTCTGGTAACCCAGCCTTGCCATACACTCATTCCTTTACCGCACAATTACTCTTCCATCCATCCAAGTGTTGACAATGTGAAGGTAATGGCAAACAGGGAGGTTAGCTCTGTTAATGGAGATCTGCACTCAGTTAAACAGTTGTTTTTTTTTTTTGGCCAATACACCTTTGATATTTTGCACTATATTTACATGACTAACCGTTTCTCTAATAAGCTAATTACTATGATCTAATTCTCTAAATGCTAAGATTTGTTCAAACGATGAGCTGCATCTATTTTTATTGCAGCTACACACCATTTGAACCATGAGTCAATCCTTGGAGTCTCAGTGATGGCTGGCTGTGGATGAGCTGCTGCTAACTCACTCAGTGAGTGAGAGGCTCGGGTCATTCTTACAGCTGACCACACACACAAACAGAGACAAAAAAAGGCTGTGAAATCCCAGGTTTTATTTATGCTTTGTGTTTATGAGTCAGTTTACAGTGTGCTCTCCTTGGATATTACACTCAAGATGGTGGGGTTGCTCATAGCAGTTAGGTAACCTCTCTGAAAGCTGCAAACAGCTCTAATTTATTTTTATCTCTCCCTCTTCAAGTTTGCTGTGAAAAGGAAGCCGGTGCTTGCCTCTCATATTTAATCATCCCTTTTTTTTTAAAGCAAGCTCTGAAGAGGTGAAACTCATGAAAAGAGACAGTCATCCTTAACCTACTGCACCTCAGTGCTGTATTTTTTCTACAGCTTCCTGTCATACACCAGTTATTGTTCACACTTGCAGCTCATGGAAGAAAATATAAAAGCAGGAGAACATGGGGATGGAAATAGAATATTTGGCCTTCAGGGAAAAATCATATACTAGGTTGCTTTTGATGACATGAGATTCAGGTATTCCCTCCCTGCCTTCTCTTTCAGGCTCTGAAGAAGAGACCTGGCTTCTCCAAAATCCTCCATGTGAAAGCAGATAGTCTCTGCTAACATCTTTTGTGCAGATTCTTCAAGTCTTGGAGAGGTGCCATCTTGGCTCCAGTCAATCAAAAAGAGACAGCTGTTTTGAGCCCACTCTATGGGGTTGAATGCATCTGCAGCAGTGACAGAAACAACAGGAGTTTGCCACGATGAATCAGGAGTGTGACTCCACAAGTAGAAACTTGAATCAGAACTCATTTACTATTCCAGTGGGGGAACGCCAGTAAGGAGGTTTATTTGGACTAACAATGGCACTGTATACCAGATTAAGGGCCTGTTTTAAACTTTACAGACTCAAATAACCCAAGAAAACAGTAAGATCCTTCTTTCTCAGTTGTGATTTGCTTTCACAGAGCCAGACCCCTTTGTTGAAACACCTGGGGCCAGGTAACAGCGCTGTATTTAACTGTCTGCATCTACATAATGCTTGATGTAAAAAAAAAAGAAAAGAAAAAAAAAACTGAGACTACCTTCAATCCGTGGGCAGAAGCACATTAAACATTATACATACTTCCCACTGAGAAGAACATTAAATGGTGGCAGGTCTAAGAAAATGTAGAAATATGAATTCCCTTCTCTTCAAGGTTAAGTGTCTTGGAAACAGGAGCTTTATGTTTGCGTGCGCACAGATGAGTGATTGCATAAATCGACCAGCCGTGAAGAGAACAACTGGTTATCATCCAACCTGCCCTGCACTACTGTATGTTGAAACTGGACAATGGACAACGTTCAGCTCTTACTGCTTCCACCTGTAAAAGAAACATGCTGCACCAGCTCCAGGCATGGAGGAGGACGGCCTCCCTGTGACACACAGACCTGGACAGTCTTCTAGCCGCTGCATGGCAACGATGCATTTTGCCTCCTCTATCATCCTCTGCTTCCTCGTGTGAACAGGATCATGTCATAAACCTGGACTCAGTGTTATTTTCATCATTGTAGAATAGGTCCGCTGTTTGAGAGAAAAGGATGCAGAATCTCGATGTTGCTCTTCAATAAGCCTGGATAATGATCCGAAATGCGTTTCTATCAAAAAACTGGTGCCATTTGGAACGATGTCTGTCCTCAACACAGCGAGAGTTTTCTCCAATGTGCCATTAACGAGGGTAGAGGGACCAGCTAGGGCAGATGTTGTGAGAAAGATGAGCGTAAGCAGCTCTTACTAACCATGAAGGTGTTGTGTTTCGTGTGGAACGTGGTCTCCGGGTGTAATCTGTTGTTATAGTGTTTATATATCATGAAAGTTTCATACTTAACCATACTAAACTGTGCCATTCCTAGTCATAGGGCCTGTTGTGGCTGAGCCCTTGTGCAAATTTTATTTATACTCATCAGCTGATATCCTCTGGCTCCCTCTGCTGGTGTGTTTCAGGTAGTTACACAGCCAGGTGGTGTGATGTTACACTTGTACCCTTTGCAGCATGGAACAAGTGTCAACTTTGCTATTTCAGAGATCTGGGTCTTGAGAGATCAAGTCTCCAGTGTCACCTTCAAAATTGGCACAATTCCCGGTTACAGTTCAGTTTAGTGTACTGTGCAGAAATTCTCAAGAAGTATGAGTAGCAATACTTAGTGTGTACACTCCTGAAAGATTCTTTAAAGGGAAGTCCTTCCTATTTCCCTCACCAAAATAATTTTACAAGTTGTTAGGAGGGACCACTCGGCCTAGTGTAGAAGATCTTCTGTAGCCCAGGAGCTTTGTCAACGTCTGAGAAAATTATCCTGATGATGTAATTGGGATTATCTAAATTTTGGAGATTATAAAATTAACACCTAGACAACAAACGCAGGGAGGGTCAGAAGGAAAATGTTTAAAAGGAGGGATAGGATGGAGTTTGTTTGGGGCTTGACCCATACTATGGACCAAAATTCAGGATTTGTGTTCTACTGCTGCAGAGATTTTAATATCTGTCTCTCTACCAAGTTCCCCATTCGTTATGAAAGTGCAATACTAAATCGCTGGAGTGCTTTAAACAGAGCCCCCTCAGACTCTTACAATCGCTTTGATTTTTATGAAAATCGTGCACACAGCTTTGAAAACCAATTCAATCACACATCAGGGACAATGTCATGTCTACTCGCAGCATGTTAATCGCAGGTTGCGTAACGA
Organism: Selene dorsalis; assembly: GCA_900303245.1. Lineage (NCBI taxonomy): Eukaryota > Metazoa > Chordata > Actinopteri > Carangiformes > Carangidae > Selene > Selene dorsalis. Next base: position 8,151 of record OMNW01005432.1, on the reverse strand, counting down.
GTTGTTCATTTGACCTCGCACACCTCATTTGTCTTTACAGCAGATTTAAACATTCACGGGCAGAGTGTGCAACAGAGGAGGCTGAACAGAGGATCATCACACGGGCTCTTTAAAAAGGAGAGCTGCTGTTTTTGGTCTCTGCTTCATAGTCAATAATGCTGATGAGGACTCGTGTGGCTGCGCAGTGTACTAATGATGTTCCAGGTTAATGTGTGAGAACAGTTGTGGATGTCCATTTCTTCATGTTCTTCCAGTACAGTGCATATTATTATCCTACACTGGCTCTGATTATCTGCTCAGTCTCACTGTGGGGAAAAGGTTTGTGGGGGAAGGTGTAAAAAAAAAAAAAAACAAAAAAAAACAAACGTTGCAGACACAATAGAGGAAACACAAAAAGCACTTGTTGATTTTGAGTTTTAGACAATCCTGCCTTCGCTATCAGCTACTCTGTACATAATGTTTGTAAAAAACAAAAAAAACATGAACAAGAAAAAACAGGATCAACATTTGATGTTATATAATATTAAGGTCATACATATGAGTGGAAAAAGTTGAAGTTTACAGGTCTTCATTCTGTAAGCATTTTCTCCAAAGTTGAATGAAAGATAAACATAGAGAATTATATTATGTATAACAGTAGTGTTGAAATTGCAGTTGTGTATTAGATACTTTATATTAAATGTGCATCAGAGTCATATAGAGATGGAAATTATTTAAGAAGAGGATAAAGATGATAATTCAGCTATTTATTTCTATAAAAAAAAGAGCGATGTGTATAATGTTGGCATGTTTGTGTTTAAGCATCAATCATTAAGTTGCCTTCTTAACTGTTCTGCTACTGTGGCAAGAAAAATTATTAGATGTTTAAAGAGCTTTGATTGCCTGCAGGTTAATAACGTTTCTCTTTATTTGATCCAGTCTGTTGTTGCACTAGTGAGAAAAAAAAGAGAATATTTCAGATGTTTATTATAAAAGTGTTGTTTTTAATGTTCAACTATTTCTCAGTATTTGACAAAATATGATGCACTTTTTTTCCTGAACACTTTTAAAGGCCCGTCGGTCATTTAGTCAGAAAGGAAACTGTTGTCTGTCAAGCAGGGCGACTACTGGCGCGGTGTGAAAAAACAAAAACTTTTCTTCTTTCGTGGGAGGAAGGTTTTGGAAACACAAGCGATAACATGTTAACCTTAAAAAAGTTAACAGACGTACAGTTATCTTTTCCTTTTACACCATTTCTCATGTCTCATTGGTCGGGAAGTTACAAAGATGGAAACTGATTCAATACATGCAAGTGCTTTTTTAAGTTCATAGCCAATATGACCTTATTCTCACCACTGTGTTAGTGTCTTGATTTTGTTTTAGGTTTCATGCTCATACCAACAGTACATTTGCGCTCCTGTGAAAATGGACCTGCTGAAGACGTTACAGAGCCTGTGTGCTCTGAAACTCCAGATTAGAGGTGCCAGGTACACCTGAATATTTTTTATTTTTTGGCTTACATTTCCATTCTCTGCCTCTCCAAATGTCAACCTGACTCATTTCTAATTTATTTTACTGATTCAGAGTCTGAAGCATCACCTGTGAACCAAGGTGCTTCCTCATTCACACGTATGTTTACTTTACTTTGATTTTATTTGGTCCTCCTTTGTTGCAGCAACGCCAATTCATCATACTGTGCAATTGAAAGACAGTGTCTGAGTGCTCATGTACCTCTCTGTACATATTTTATGTATGAATGATTGTACTCATGCCCGTTCATCTGAATAGTATTTTACACATTACCTCAACACTTATCTGGGCAATTAAGTGTGCAGTTTGTCTTTGTAATTTTTCATTTTTGAGTACCATCGACAAGTATGCCAATTGATCCGTGAACTTCATCCTTGTTCCTACAACGACAAAATGGATTTTGTTGCTGAAAAAAAAAACTCTCCCAAAAGATGATCAGCCTTCTATGATGACTGCAATAGATGGAAATGTTTTACTACTCATTTTCAATCATTTGTTGTCATCAATAAAATTGCTTTAAATTGTATTTGCTCATATTTTCCTGTACTTTTTTGAACAGCAAGTTTAAACAACAACCTAACTTATAATTAGTGCCATGGGGCTTTAATATGAAGTTATGTGAAACACTACCACGCACACACAGAGGTAACTTTATGTGATAATAGTTAGGTTAGTTATTTTAACTGAATCATTCTCAGTAAAAACTAAGCAGGTAAAATCACCATGGCAACCAAAAACCAAAACTTTGTTTTAAAAAGTACTATATAAAGTTATTTTTGTTTATTGTTATCACCATGTTTCATTGGAAAGTCCCACCAACAGAAAGGCAATGTGTACCGTGTGCACTGCTGCACCTTGAAGGGTGGCCCTATACTTATAAGTTTAACTCTGAACTCAAGGCTGACACAGTCAGGTCAGGTGAATGAGGACATCTCCATCATCTGGTTTAGGAGATTTTATCCTCCAGCAAAAACCAGGGAAGGACAGCGCACACACACACACACACAATATGTGATTTTTGACCTTTAGGTCGTGGGTTTGATTCCCATGTCAACAGAGATCACAGCCTGGCTGCGCGCCTGCACCCGGCATGGCAGTCTCAAAGTTTCTGGTTGATTTAATTCCTTTGAAGGGAAATAGTGATTCCAGCAACTGAGAACAATTTCCAACTATTATTTTATAATCTTTACCGCCCAGTAAATGCAACCTGATTTGCATTTGACAGCTAAAAACAAAGTTGGCAACATATGGCAGCTGGTAAAAATCAGAAATGTGGCAAAGACCAGTATGTGTATTTCAAAGGGGCTGGTGCAAACAACTACTGTTGATGTGTTTAGAAATAGTGTGGACTTATTTCCTAATCTGATTAAATCATACCTTTTTTTTTTTTTTTTTTTTTTTTTTTTGAGGACAGTTCTCAGTGTACTGCAAACTGGTGGTGGTGACCCACCTGGTTTCTGCAGGTCACTGAGAATGACATGCTGGAGGACATGGCTTCATGTATTAGCAATAATGAGAAAATTAAGCCACCAGAACCATGAAGGTCCACTCTTAAAAAAAGTACATTTTAACACCTAACCTGACTGAAAACAAATGATTAGTGCATCCTAAGTCTTAGTAATAGTTATAATTTATAAACAGTTTGTGTTTACATCTAGTAGTTAATGTACTGGAGGGCAACTTTTTTCCCCTGAAGTTAACATAAAGTCCTGATTTAAAGAAATCATTCTTAAACAAAGTTTCCCAGTGTAATGGGCCTCACCAAAGCAGTGAAAGTGATGACTTTACCTTCTGGTGATAGCTGTAGCTGAATGGTTAAGTCCTCTGCCTCTGCAGCCTCACATGTTCTCCTGCTGGACCGGGACTCCTGCCAGAACTTTGTCCCCGTGTTTCCCTCTCTGCTCTCCAACTGTCTGACTGTAGGAGGAGGGTGAGTACACTGCCCACAGAACACAAGGTTTCAGCTGTAAAGCCTCATGCAACACACTCACAACACTGCACAACAATCCCCCAGGCCCAGTTCATTTCACAACTTTCTGAATGAAACAACTGAATGTGTTAGTCTGAATTTGATTTGAAGAGGCTTTTTCACAGTGATAAAAAATAAAGGTCTGTGCAGCTTTTTTTTTTATGGTTTGTACTTTTTATTGTGGTTTTACAGCTCACAAAATTATGCTGTAACCCCATTTTGACCAGCAGTTTCCAGATGTGCTAAGCAATTACCACTGTAATATGTCTGATGATAGTGATGAAAGAATAACTTGATATGTATATGAACAATGCTCTGTCTCTCTTTAACTTTCCTCATAAGTCCACCAGGTGTCCCTTGACATTTACAATCACCTGAGTTCCCTTCCCTCATCACTAGAGCCTCAGGGTAAACTCACTGTAGGTTCATGTCCTTTTATTCCCTATGCTGCTTTTCTTTGTGTGCCTGAGTTTCATTACCTGTTACCCATTCCTGCATGTTTACCTGCCTGCTGGGCCACCCATCTGCCCACTTGCTCATCAGGCATCTTTTAATGAAAAGTCCCCTCACTCCTGTGTCTGGGTCCTCCCTGACTGTGCTGATACCAGAAGTCCTGACATTAATGAGGCCCAGCTGTGTTCATGTCTTTAATCAGAGCTCAGGGGGGAACTCTGTTTAGCCATGTTGCGGACAGTTTCCGCTAATCTGCCAAGAAATGTAACATGAGCGCTGACTGGATGTAGCCGTTGGCGGGATCTTCTGTCTCCAGTACCCTTGACACTTTGAGGTGTCAAAAGAGACACTACAAGCCTCTGGAGTGCACCTAATACATAATAGACTTGGTCAGTAAAAGGGTAAGCCTTTTAAGATATCCATTTCAAAAACCAATGATGTTTTTAATGTTTGCTTGTGCAAATCCTCAGTGAGCCAGCTCACTTGTCTCTATTAGTGAAAATACAGGCAGTTGTCCAAGCATAGATGCAGCTGGATAGAACTTTTTGCTTTGACTGATGTTTACTTATCATTATGGAGGAAACATTCAGCTCAACTTCATTCATTTTCCAGTTTTGGAAAACAGCCCTCTTATTTTGTCTATAGCGAGTCACTGTAGCCTCCAGTCTGCTCTGAAGCAGTATTTCACACTCTTGTATGCATTCATGCTTTGGAAACCTATTTATTGAAGAAATGTATTTATATATTACCTGCTTTGTCCGTCCCTCTTATTTAAGTGACCAGCTTAATAAAATGAAGGCCTAGATATATAATCATTTTCAAAACATTCAAAACTGTTTATTCGAAAAGAACATTTGTACAGAGTTTAAGCTGATCAAAAATGCTGCACTTAAATATGTTAACAGAGGGACAAATGGTCAATGGTGTCTCTCTTTAGTTTTAGTTATAGCAATAGAAGAAATAAGAGAGACTTGTCAGATCTAAGAGAGGTCTGTGATGGAGCAAGACAATTAGAGTCTTGAAAACAATTTGCGAGGTGAGAAATTGGAGCCTAAATAGAATACTGAGTCTAGAAGATTATAATGATTTTAGTGTAGTCAGTAATGTTGCAGTTAAATTTTGTACCATCTGCAGGCAAATTAATTAAAACTAGAGGTGGCCCAAATAATGGGGGTTAACAATAACTCGGTCAGGATGTAATAACAGCATGCTTTTTTCCATGTCACTGAAAAAAGGAATTTGAGTGTAAAGAGGACAGATTAACAACAGAGTGATTTTTTATACCAGCCTAGTCACACACAATTTCCTTGTATGACACTTAACACAGGAGGTGACGTTATCTAACTTAGAGGAACCACGTAGCTCAAAATAATTACTTTGATTTTCTTTCTGTGAAGCTGAAGGGAGTCATTTGCCAGTTTTCAGAAAGAGTCTATAGGAGTGGATGTGTAGGTCTTCCAGCTAGGTCAGAGGCTGTGATTCATCAGTATAGAGAGATTAGGTACATATTGGACAGGCTGTGGCAGATAACATCTGCAAGATCAGCCATTTACTTAACCACCAGTTGCAGGATGTCAACATTTAGTGATAAACTCTATACTAATTTCAAAACATACTTCAATACTCTGTTGTCTCACTGCTTATCGCTGGTGTTTAAAACTTAGAACAAGTACAGTTTATATTGGTGATAACATGACAAGCCAACATTGGAAATGACAGGGCATGCTATAAACTAGCTGACATTAGTTAGTCAAAATGGATCCTAAGGCTTAAATTGGAAACTGAACCTGTGCGTATGCAAAGGAAGACATTGCAGCTGTGGTCTGTGGGTCTTTCCCTCCCCAACTTTTCTTATTACTACTGCCAACATTCAAAAACTTCTATATTGGTTTGATAGTTCCACTACCAACCAGCCCTCCTGGGTCCAAGTACAATTTTCCTGTACTCATGTCTTTGCAGCCATGGTTGTGTTCTTAACTGCCTGTGTCAGCCACAGGTGTTAGCAGTAGCCCTGTAGTCACTCAGTCATGTAAGATTTGGTTGCAATTTAGGAAGTATCGGCCTACAGGGTCCTTCTATCCATGCCCCAGTGTCTCTCAATCGTAATTTCAAACAATCTTTGATGGACTCAGCCTTTAATCTTTGGTCAGACCGTGGCATAATAGCTATTACTGACCTTTTTGATGGTGGAATTTTTATGTCCTTCACTGACATGTTGACTAAGTTTAAACTCCCATTGACTTTATTGTTTTCTTCAAATTAGGCATTTTGTTCAGAATTATTACCTTGGCTTTCCCAGTGTAATAGATACTCCCAGTCCCCTGCTGACCTCATGCACATGTTCTGGTCTTGCCCAAAATTTTTGTCTGAAATATTTAATACTCTCCAACTGGCCTACACTCTCTCTGCCCTTTTTGGTGTCTCAAAACTGCTAGCCAGACGTCTGATTTTTGTTGTATATTTTACATTATTTTTTACATTCTTCTACAAGTATAATCAATCTTTTTTTTATTTATTTTTTTTGTATTTATTTTATTTTATTTTATTTTACTTTATGTTATTTTTTTATTATTTTTATTTATTTTTTTATTTTTTTCTCTCAGTGTACGGCACTTGTGTCAACTTTTCAGGTTATGTTTATTACCCAGGAACAGGAGAGTTAGGGGATGGGGTGTTGGGGGAGGGAC
>OMNW01005431.1:1580-15770 GCA_900303245.1 Selene dorsalis | reverse complement strand
CTCAGAGCCTCTCGTCTGGCCACACAAAAGGCCTCCCCATTGGGATTATCTTGTCATTTGTTCTCCTAACTTCTATGAAGTTGCCTTCCCTTGTGTCTTTTTGTTGAATTTTGTTTAATTTTTTCATGCTTTACGTTGTTACGATTTTGGGGGGAGTGACACTTACCTAGTCAAGACACCTAGAGCTTCAAAAAACAAACAAACAGACTTTATCATTTGCACTCTCATAAAATGTAACTGACAAGGAGTAGTGTTTTTAGTACAAATCATGTTTACAGCTGAGAATAATGGATAATAGTTCTTGTTTATTGTAGTGTAAACAAAGTCTCCTCTTTAGATTGGATCGGCTATGTTAAGTACATTTAAGCACCTTCACCGGTGAGTAGCACAACCGTCTGTTCAGTTTATCACATCCTCTCCCTAACTCGCTGTCATCATCACCACCATCACCGCTATCGTTGCTCTTTCTCCATCATGTGAATTGTTTACTGCTGATGCTCAACATGGAGCTCTTTGCCTTCTGTAAACAGTTAGCATGATCGACAACAGGTTTACAGCTCCGCCGAGAGCAAGTGAGCCCTTGTGCTTGAACGGTTGAAGGATAGAGGAGACGCTCGGGGTCAAGTTGTTTTAGTTGAAAGTTGAGCCTCTGTTGTTGTCGGACGAGGGGTGCTGAGAAACTGACAGAGTTTGACAAATCCCTGATAACTGATGAGCTAATTAAATGGAGACACAAATGATTTTGTGTCTGTCATCGTCATCTGGGTTGCTTGACGGGCATCTCTTCCAATTTGTTAGCGCCTTGATAGCGGATGTTTGGGATTTTCTTTCTTTTTTTTTTCTCCAGTTTTTCCAACCACACTTCAAAGCCTCTGGTTTTTCTCGCTACATTTATTGTTTAGGTACACAGCTCACTTATACATATAAGTATGTATACATACATTAATATACTAAAGCACTATTAACGTGCCACCTCTTATTCTACTCGCTCAGCATTTATATTAAATGATCTCTACTTAGAATCAGCAAAATGTTTTTTTTTTCTTTTGTTGTTTGATTTGTTTTCTGTCCACTGGTTGCCAACACAGACTTTATCCTTTCCCAGACGAAGGACTTCTGTGCGCATTGATGTGTGTTCACTTAATCGTTTGTGTTCAAACAAAGATGTTCTTTATAGACTATGCTTCCAAAGAAGACAAAAATTCTGTAACTTTGGAAAATTTATGGAGAAGTTTTGTGTGTGCTAGATTGTATCGTAGAAAATGTACCCTGACTAAGTTTTTTTTTTCTTCCTCCCCTCAAAGTGTGCTGTACTGGGTGATAGTGTTGAGGTATTAGAAAAGTGTTGGGGGTTTTTCCCACCCCCCACCCCACCACCCCCCAAGGATGTTCAGGAAGTCTCCAATGAAAGGTTGGCCTTAAAATCCTCTTGCAGTGCTCCTTTACCTTCTCTGCTTTAGGAGCATGAGATGACCTCAGAAATTACTAACACTGAATTGGCATGATTTAGAGTCACATTGATGGACTCTAGGAGCCCCCACCCTCCACCCCCTTTGGAAAATGTACACAAAACAGCAGCAATGCAATAACCCGAATCTCTTATGGTTTGAAACGAAATGTGTAATTTTATGTTTTTTTTTCTATGGAAATGTTGTCGATCTAGCTGGGTTTGTAGGTTTTTTTCCTTTCTTTTTTTTGTTTGTTTCTGCAGTAGTCGAGTGAATTCACACTGACCCGCAAGTCTTACTGTCTTGAAAGCATCATTGGACCTGATGTGTAGTCACCAGCGAGTGAGATACGAGAGTATTCGAGGGACAGTCACGCATTAGTTTTGCTCCTCTGACATCTGTTCACACAAAATTAGCAACCAAGCTTTAATCTGCTCTGGTAAACTTTAACATGAAGATTGACTTCTAAAAAAAAAAAAGAGGAAATGAGGTTTCGGCTCCAAATTGGCAACGTTTTAATGGTGTTAATTCAATATGGTGTTTCTCATTCTCTCTTCAGTGCAAGTCAACCAAATCTATCACAAAGCTGATTCTACCTGATGGGTCTGTGCAAGTCTGAATAAGCCCTAAAATGCCTTTAGCTTAGCATAACTGACACACAATGACTTCTGGGGTGGTTTACTATATATTAAGTAGCAAAAATGTTAATTTCGATCTCCTGTGTGTTTTTGTTTCTGAGTGGAACTGCTGCCTCTAGCCCTCGTTTACATAACCAGTTAACCCCTCTACTCCCACCCTTGACCACTGAACTCTGTTACTGCTGTTTGAGGCTCACATTTTATTCCCTGACTTTCTGGGGAAATTCGCAAATGGCTTTTTTATATAATTACTCCCTTGTAAAATATCTCTTAAATTAAGGTACAGGTTTGATTTCAGCAAGAAAAAAGAAGTTTTTATATGTATATTATACTCCATTAAGGAATGTCTAGAATTATCTTCCTCCAATGTGGATGTAGCCATTATTACGCCATTTTATGACTTTGTAAGAGAATTCACTGTGTGAAAATTGGTTTGCATTTTTGTATAATACAATCTGCTTTTTTTTCTTTTTCTTTTTTTTCTTTTTTTTGTTTGATACGAGAGGGAGGTCAAACTGGAAGTTTGAAGAGGAAAAAAAAATTAAATGAACCTGTGAAATTGAGAAAACAAAATGTAACTTATGTACAACAGTGATTCTAAGCTGAGGGGGAAAGATTAAATGATATTGCTAACTCTGAATTGTTTCATGGTTTTATTTTTAACAGAAATCAAGTTAAAGAGCAAGTTCGCAGTAGCAGGACATCTTCATTTCATATTTCCCAGGGCAAGATGTGTTCAGTACATTCTGACATCATGTGGAGGTTGCATGTGCAGCCAGAGAGGTCAGAGGAACACACCTTTTCTGTCTTGTGCACACAAATTACTTATTAAATTGTCACACAACACTTTCTAGCAATTTGTACACAATTGAATCGGCAGCCGTTTAAAAAAATATAAGCTTGTTTTGACTGTACTTCACTGTCTTTACCAGCAGATGGAGTATACTGAAGTTTGTTAAGGAACTATAGGTGTTCAAACACTAAGATTTCTCACCTTTTCCATGTTGGCTCATAAAGACCTTGAGCTGATGGCTTTGTCACATCAGAGCTTGTGTGTTAGTACTTGGATACAATGTGCACAAACCCAAAATCTGTTTAAACAAACACTAAACCTCCACCTGGGATAAAGTGAAACACTTATTAACAACTTTATAGTCATCACCACCACCAACACCATCAACTTTTTCACTATTTGGGTGTGTATGGTATACTTGTCACTTGATCTTCTACTGTCCTGTGGTTGTGTTAGTTTTCTTCCATCCCTGTTTCCTCAAGCTGGGTTGAGAGTTTGGCGGACCACCAACAATATGGACCATCACTGATACCCCATCCATCTAGAGAGCTACGGTAAGCAGTTTTTATATATTATTCTACATATTTCTTACTCCACATTTGTAGGATCCCAAGTAACATGTCTTCCATCATGTAGTCTTCCTAATGCAGCCATGTCAGCCGCCTCCAGCTGGAACCCAAACACCTACATATGCAGAGAAAGGGGGGTGAGATGGTCTTCTGAAAGTGACCAAGAGTTGCCACAAATTTTCACAATAATATGGAAATAATTAATAACACTTTGTTACAAATCGTATCATAAAACAACATTTAACCATAAAAAAGTGGTTGGGATCTGGATCTAAGTCAACACAGATTTAAACCCCTTCTCAATCCTAAACTTACTTTTTCCATTTGTACACATCTGTTATTTAAGCTTTCTATGGAAAATTTAACATTTCTTCATATGGAACAATTGGAGACAACACAATGACTTTTAACTCACTTGACAGTTTTCTTGTATCCTCTTCTTTTTGGTGGATTTTGGTATCGTGACAACTCCATTCTGTGGGGAATTCACGATTAAAAGACATCCACAGAGGAACAGTGAGTGCATTGGCCCGATTCGGCTTAGTGTAAGAAACATCTAACCAGTGGGACTACCTGAATACTCCAGCGGATGGCGATCTGAGCTGGTGTGCGTCCGTACTTTTTTGCTATCTGAAGAACAGTGGGATTGCTGAGGACTTGACCCTTGGCCAGTGGACAATACCCCTCGAACACGATCCCCTCCTGACGACAGTACTCCATCAGGTGATTGGGCTGCTGGAAAGGATGGTACTCCACCTGGTGAGTCATAGGCAAGTAACTGTAGTTGTTAAAAGACCTTCATCTGCTCTTTCAGCAAAAAAGTACACTTTTCTGACATTGTTTAAAAAATCAACACATTTATTCTCACTGAAGACTAAAAGAAACCCTACCTGGTTAACATGTGGTATCACACTACAGTCTTCTTTCAGCTGCTCCAGGTGGTGGATCATAAAGTTGCTCACCCCAATAGCACGACACACTCCTACAGAGACAGTGTTGATAAATCATATACTTCCCTCTTCCACTACCCTATCAAAACAACATGTGCTGTGGTTGTTTTTGTTTTGTTTTTTTTTAATCCTCTCTGTCATGTTCTTCCCTTTTTATGCACCTTCTTTATAAAGCTCCTCCAATGCTCTCCAGGTCTCTGCTCTCATCTCCCTGTTTGAACAATGGGATTGAAATGGCTCTGGCCAGTGCATGAGGTACAGATCTGTTAACGGGAACATGTGATTTAGTTAGAGATTTAAATAAAAGACAAAAAACTGCCCACACATGATTTTTAATCCATAATGGCACATACCAAAATATTCCACCCCTGTCCGTGAGCAGGAGTCCAGGCAGGCCCTCTTTGCGGCTGTGTGTGAGTAGTCTCCAGGCCACAGTTTATTAGTGAGCCATAGATCACTGCGTTGGACTCCACTTTCTTGAATAGCTTTACCCAGTTTCTCCTCACAGCCATATCGCCTTGCTGTGTCAATGTGCCTCACACCACACTCAGTGAGTGCGTATATAATGGCATCCTGGGAGAATCCCCCATCATGAGATGTGCCTGGCATAGAGAGAACATGTGGGCATTCAAAAGCAATATCAGTTAAGCACGATTCTTTTTTCACTGAAAATACTGACATTATTTTAGGGTTTATTCAGAAAATTGTTCAGAGAGAATACAAAATAATGTATGTGATATTGACTAGTTGAGACAAGAACGTGAGGAGAGGGTTTGCAATCTTTAGATCAAACTAAACTTTTGCAGTCAAGAAAGGAGGCTGAATTTGGTTTATGTGTGAATATTTGTGAGTTATTCACCATTGATTTTCATTATTAATTGTTAGTCTCAGGCCTAATGTTGATCAGTGTTGCTCATGTGAAAGTGTTAAAATACACTGTTATATTTTATTTTATTTTTTTCTATTAAGGATCTCCTAAAATGGCCTTTGAAAAGAAAAATCCAAAAAAAGAGCAAAAAGCTGTAGAACTCATGCAATATTTATGTGTTTTGTGCTTTGTATCTGTAATCACAGAGCCAAGAATTAGCAAAGTAAAAACGCACCTAATCCAAGTATCGGTATCTGCAAACCATTGGAAAGTGGGACTGTGGGACAAGTCGGCACCGTTTCAAAGGACATGTTCCTTTTCGTTCCTCTTATCACGCAGTGATGAATTACAAACCTGAATAAAAAAGATGAATTAATCTTAGTTTTTATCACTTCACGGTTAAGTTAATAAAGAACATATGTTTTCCACGTTAAGAATGCGCTGAACTAACAACAAAACGTTATTTCCACAGTTCTTAATGTTACACTAAATTAAAGCAACTACTAACAAAACCTGCGTACCTGAGCTTTGTCGAGAGTAGTGCGGACATTAAAGTTGTGTGGTTTGATTAAAAAGTGTCTTTTCGTTCCTGGCCATGGATGTATAAAGAGAACGTTCCTGTCGCACCGGGTTAGCATCTCTGAGGACGGCGGAGATATGTCCCTGTTGGAAAATCAAAGAGTGTGATGTTATGGTCAGAGCGATTCTCTCTCTGTGGCACTGGTTTTGGTTTGATCCAGCAAAGATGGCGTCGGTTTCGAAAGTTTACGGAAAAGTGCTCAAGTGAATAAATAAAACAAATATGCGACAATGTAACAAAGGAAATAGAATACACGGGCACAAGTGAATCACAGTTTAAAGCGTTACGTAAATTTCTTTCTTTCTTTTTTTTTAAACAATACAGCGGTTATTTTTCAGCTGTCATCTCCATCCACATCGCATTGAGGCTAACGTTAGCGTGTCACATCTTCCTCCTTTCAGACTCTTCGGTTGAAGTCAGTCAACATGGCGACCATGTAAAGTAAACGGGTTGTTTGCAGTGCCAACAAAATGAGGTGAGTTCTGAGTTTAAAAAAACAAATGCAGCACATTTTTGACTGAGTCAATAGTTTAGAAGCTACTCTTATCAGGAGTGAGGTGTGGCGTATATTTAAAGAAACAATGTGGGCACTAGTTTGGTTTGTGTTATGCTTAAAATAATGTTTTCATGCAGTCATAAGATGTGAAAGGTGGTTGTTTTCAGAGCAGACTCTTAACCTTAACCAACATTTTAATACTAGTGGAAACACTGTTAATGTGCACCAGATTATTGTCATCTGATTATTTCTGACAGGCTCAAACAGCCTGACATGGATGTGCAGTTTTTAAGTTAAATCCAGCAATGTGATAAGTAAAATAAGTTTCAGTTGCACCACAGTTTAGTACAAAGACAGGCCTCTCAGTCTCAGCATGTGACCTGCATGACCAGATCAAATGCTGGTGGTGTGGGAGTTATTAAACTGTGAGAAAGAAAGAAAAAAAAAAAAACTGTATGCATCTTTTTGTGCAGGGTCCTCCGCTGCTGCATGGGGCTCCGGCGAAGCTATTTGGTGTGTCCAATTTTGCTGATCCTCCTGGTTGGTGCAGCTTTAACAGCTCTGCTACCCCCTGCAGAGGACCATGGAGGCCTTGATGTCCTGGAAGTGCTACGCCGAGCAACTTCCCAAAGTGCTGCACAGGACCGACGTGTTGACAGCACAGAGGGGGAGGATAAGTTTACTATCATCATTCAAACATACAATCGTACAGACATTCTGCTCAAACTGCTGAACCATTACCAGGGAGTGCCTCATCTTCAGCGAATTATCATAGTCTGGAATAACATTGGGGAGCAGACACCCCTAAAGTTATGGAACTCCTTGGGCCCTCATCCGGTCCCTGTGGTCTTCAAGGAGCAGACCAAAAATCTAATGCGCAACAGACTACAACCTTTCCCTGAGATTGACACTGATGGTCAGTATATCTGTCATAGTTGTATAGACATTTATGTTTTGTGCTTCAACATTTTTTATCAGTGTGTGATGGAATTTTGCTGATCATTAGTATTGTCTTTGCATATGCGTAGTCATGTAGTCTTTGTATATGCGTAGTCATGTAGTCCTTGAAGTAGAAGTAGATAGACCTGTGGTAATCCTGGAAACTCCATTAAGTCTGGGGGTAACAGAAGGACACTAGGTTGACCAGTGCATGGCCTTGTTTATTGACGGCTTTAAGTCGTAAACTCTATGGATAAAGCAACTCCTGAGTTAGACATTAAGTTGCCTGAGTTTGTGTTAAGTGTGCTATTACCCTAAAGAATGCAGGGGTCACTGATACTGGGTAACCATATGTAACCATATAATTCACCACAAGGGTATAAGAAGGGGCAGCAACCTCTGCTCTGGGGGCATTACTCTGGACTGCTGTCAGCTGTGTAGTTCTGTGTTCTGTTCCCTTCTCATGAGAATAAATTTGGGTGCATGCTACCTTTTCAGTCTTGTTCTTTGACTCTCCACAGGCAGAACCAAATTTCCACGACAAGTGCTGATTGCTAGTTTTTTTTTCTTTACTTGTCTGATCTTTAGGTGTTTTGATGCTTGATGATGACACTCTGGTCAGCGCCCCTGACATCAGTTTTGCTTTCTCAGTCTGGAAGGTAAACTTCAATACAGATAAAGAGGATTAACTTAATTTTTGGTTTAACTGATTTTAAACCGATTATGTCATATCATAAAAATGCACCTGGAATATACTTTGAACTGAATCATACGCATATTTTATGTTTGGCTCCGCAGCAATTTCCAGACCAGATTGTTGGCTTTGTACCCCGAAAACATGTCTCAACACCGGGAGGAGTGTACAGTTATGGCAGCTTTGAACTCCAAGATCCAGAAACAGCAGGAGGAGACAAGTAAGTTGTGCATTATATTCTGCTCCATCATCATACAATCATTAATGCACTGTACCACCATGATGTGTGTCAGCCAGGCGTCGTGTCTCATTTGGTATTGCCGTGATGTGAAAGGTTATTTTTATATACTTTTATCTCAATCCACTCACTGCAGGTATTCCATGGTGTTAATCGGAGCTGCCTTTTTTCACCACCGCTACCTGCAGCTCTTCCAGGGCCAACCTCAAGCAGTACACGCACTGGTTGATGAGACACAGAACTGCGATGATATTGCCATGAACTTTGCTGTGGCGCAGTATCTGAGGAAACACTTCAAGTCCAGAGGAAGCATTAACAAACCCTCTGGGGTCTTTGTCAAACCTGTAGACCTTCGCAATCTAGAGAAGGATGCCAGCAGTGGATACCAGGGTATGTGGCATCATCCTGAACACCTTCTTCAGAGGTCCTACTGTCTGAACAGACTGACACAGATCTATGGCTTCATGCCACTCTGTTTCTCCAATCTGATGATCTCCCAGTTTGGCTTCCCTAGCTATGCCAATCACAAGAGTAGAGGCTGAGGGTATGCCAGTTTGCTGACTGTTTTAACATGAGACACTAAAGTGGAAGACTGGGAAGTCGGTGTTGAGTTGATAATGCATCACTTGTCTGAGCTCAGGGTCGGGTTAGTCAACTGGTGTCGTGGTGGTGATATTCATGGTTGGAGACCATCAGTTACCAAATGTACCTTGTTGTTCTATATTCATGGTTTGTACCTTGGATAGAGTTTTGATAAGAATATTTCACTAGTCTTCTTAGTGTTCCGCTTTTTGCTGTGTAACAGGCTCTTTCTCTATGGTTCTCAGCAGGGCAATAATAGACTCCTTTTATCAGAAGAAGTTTCTTTAAAGAATATTTTACACCCAGCTTAGTCTGTTGATGTCATCGTAACCTATACTGATGTGAAAGCTGCTTTCCTTTAATCATGTGCATTGTGCAGCTCTCTCAGTTACTCGTTACACATGCTTGAATACAGTTCCTAAATATATGTATTTATTTTGTGCCAAAACACTTCACCAAAGAAAGATGAAAATAGATCTTTTCTGGTAGTCCTATGTACATTTAAACCTAATCAGTATGAACAGTATTGTGTGTGCGATTTTTTAAATTAGTGCACAATGTCAACATTTGAAGAACTGTATCATGTCCTTCAGTTAAATAAAGCCAACACTATTCCTTTGAGCAAAATTTGGGAATAAATGTACATTAATGATATCAGTTAATAACAGGTAAGTCCGTAAACAGATGAAGATCGTGCAAGGCACTAAATGATTGAAAAGTCAAACCATAGAGCCAAATTCAGGAGTTGTTTTAAAGTTTTGAAAACTGAAACTGATGCTTCAGAGCTTCCAAACAAATATTTAACAACTTTATATTTAAGCATGCGTATAGAGGTTTCCCTGCACAGAAGTAAACAAACCCTGGAGCAAAGCAGCTGATTTATTGAGAAGATTGTTGGGATGAAGGATAAATATTAATATAATATTTGTTCTGGCCCTAAAATTGGCTCCAGTCAAGAAGTCTCACCCTTTAGGGTAAATCTGTCCTGGGTTAAATATTCTCGAGCCACTACAGGCAACCCACCTTGAGGACCTCAGGCTACCTTGAAGTGACAAGGTGGATATTTACTCAGTAAATACACAAACAAAGCTCAATGTAAAATTAGTTCCCACTTGTCAAAAAGCAAGACGTTCTTAATTAATCCCCAACTTCTTCATGTAAAATATAAATACATAATTAAGTCTGATTTTGAAACTCCAGTTTTAATAGCAACATAGAACCAGCCCACAGGACTGTGTTTTACATTTAACAACTGATTTTATCCATGGATTGGATCGATATTTCTGTCCAAGCTGATACAGTTTCCCTCAGTTACATGACCAGGAAAAAAAAACTGACATGGAGGCTGAGGGTTAAACATCTTCAGATTATTAAGAGGTATGAGAGAGATAATATTCTTGTAGGGCAGCAGATGCTATCAGTCCACACAGTAAACATCTGGACACCAAATGTGAGGTCCGGCCTGTCCGTCCCATTAAATCAACTTGTGTTCGTTGCTAAACTATATTTATTGATGGTCAATAACATCCCATTCTCTCTCAGTGAATAAAAGTGTCCTTGCATAATCTGAGGTAACTATGGAAAACATAAGTGTTAATGTGGTCCAGAACGTCCAGTGCCACCATCGACCCCAGGGCTGCCTCCAGGCCTGGATCCACCGGCCCCTCGAGAGCGCATGTCATGCCACAGCTTCACAAGGGGCTCCCTCTTCCTCCAAATGAGCTTGTGGCCATATGCCACATACCATCTGTAAGACAAGATATATGGAAACAGTTAAAATGTAATGACAGCAAGGTATTCTGCCAAATCACACTTAAAGTCCAATAACATCCACATAAGACCTGCAGTCACTTTTTTAAAGGGAAATTTTGGCTTAAGACTAGAGCATGCTCCATGGAGATGTGTTTGAATGTAAGTAACGACTACTTTGTCAGACTACTCTTTCACTATATGTCTTGTTATGCAACCATGACATATTCTGGGTAGAGGATAAAAATTAGACTTGAGAAAGTTTAAATATCCCTATAAATATGGAATTCAATTTGTTGTCTCTGCTGAAAAAACTAAAAAGCAAGAGATGAGCACTTTTTTTTTGCTGACTGTGCAATAAATGAATACTGAGCCACTCACACTCCAAAAAGGGCTCCACCAAGGTGAGCCGCATGGTCAAAGATCCGCCATCCCAGTATAAGTCCTGCTGTATCTATGGCAACAAGCGCTTTCAGAGCCTAAAGACAGACCGTGAACAGGAACCTGAAGTTAAATACAATGTCATCAACTAGCACAGTACAGCTATCTATATGCTAAACAGCTATTCTCTACCATGCATTCAGACATGCGTACTTACACATTCACTCATTCATACATGGGACTTTGTCCATTTTGTTCATGCACAGATTTACCTCTCTTGCCTGCAGTGGAAACACAACATGGGAACATCAACACCCTGTTCAACGGATCACTACCAATAACATTTTTTAAGTTTGACTTAAGAGGAGAGTTGTATTTCAAAATCTAACATAGTGCACACCCAAAGCCACGAGTGCACACAAACACATACACACTCACATCCACACGCTTACATTTGTGCACATTCTCTGCCTCACTTACATTTCCTGCAGTGAAAGTCACCATGGGGAGGAAAATTATGCCCAGTTTGGCCTCTGGCACCTTTGCACAGACTGCGGCCAGGACTGCCATGACAGCACCTGACTAGAGATGAGTTTAAAAAAAAAGGCAAATCAAAAACACTACAATTACTGAAATTCTTTGTTAAGCTGTGTGAAGGTTTCAGTAAACCTCTTACCGCTCCTAATGATGGATAGAGACGTCCAGAGGCTGTTTTACACATGTAGCTAACCATGGTGGAAATCACACCTGCAAATACACACAGTAAGTTAGAATGATATTGCACATTTCCTCCCGTCTCCAAAAAAGTATCTAATCACTTTCTTTTCCTCTTCCCAGTCCCAATGTAGTCTACCATCTGCTTCTACTTTGGTAAAATACCCACATTTAATCTAAGTACAACAAATCCTTTTTGCACTCAATAGCAGCTGCAATAGATTACACAATTTAGATTCAGGAAATTCAGTTATGATTCAATACTGAATGTTGCGACTGAATACGACTGAGTGTTGTCAGTCCTTTGCTCACCAGCAGACAGGTAAACCGCAAGAAACTGCTCCCTCCCTAAGAGAGAGACGATTCCTGAGGAGAATGTCCACAGGACATACATGTTGGCCACCATGTGGATGATGGAGTAGTGGCTGAAGGAGGACAGGATCATGGGAACGCAGCGTGTTTCTGGTGGAGGTGAGAGAAATGGACGCAAATGTTGAATGGATGCTTAGATCAAGCCAGACACTCCTGAGGGTTATTTTTTACATTTGCAAAAACATGACTGTACTTGGTCCAACAGGGATACTCACTGGAGGCTGGGTTGGATGTGAAGTACTTAATCATGCGTCTCTGCATTGAAGGAACCCGCCACAAACACAGGACCACAGTATTGACTGCAATTATTCCTGGAAAACATTAACAACAAAAAAGCTCCTCACTATGAAGATAAGTGGGATTATAATAAGCACATGCAAATATGTTGATTTTACACAAGAATAAAATGAGTCTGTTTGTAAAAGCTACCTGTGACAGTCCTCTGTCCCTCTGTCAGGCTGCTCCAGAAGTCGTCTGCCATGGACATCAAGAGGATGAGCTGCCGCTGGAAGCCAGACAGCTGGTTCCACCATTCATGCCAGTGCGCCATGTCCTGGGACCCCTGGTAATATGTGAGTGAATAGCAGTTCATTTTGGTGGTAATATTAATGAGCAGCAGTGAAGAGAGAGAGAGCAGATTGTATTATTCAAACCTCACCTGTGAGAATTTGTCTGAGTCCTCTTCACCTTTTGCAGTCTGAACTCTTGACTTCAGGGTCTCATATTGCAGAATGGCAGCCGCACCAAAGGAGCAGCCTGTAAACTGCCAAGGAGTCAGACAACATCCAGCGCCATCACACTGTCGCACACCTCACCATGGCGCTTAAATATCAGAATAAAAGGGAAACCATTCTGGGAGAAAAATGAGACCACCTACCCCTACTGTGAACATTAGAGGTTTGAACAGTGTCGGTCTGGGGACTCTGGGAGGTGGCGGGGGTCCTGGTGTGCCAGCTTCAGGGGGTGAAGGGTTCGTTTCTCCGCTGACATTGCCCTTTTTTGTGTCCGGCCTTTTGGCTTCCCGACGGAAACCACACCTCTGCTGGTTGTAGAAGTTAAGTCTGCAAATAATTTGAAGACAGATGGAGAAGTGTTTAAACTGGGGACAGACAGAGAGCTTTAACACACAGAAAAAACACACACGATATGATACAAAGCAATGCAGAATTAACAACCATGCCGTTTTTAAAGCTGTTTGGAGAGAAATTGTGAAACATGCATGATTTGATGTCTTCACTGTTATTCATTATTTTTTACAGCTTATACCTCTCCTTCATTTATAAAGGTTTGATGAAAAACAACACATTTAATAGCTGAGTATGTGAAACCAGTCAATATTTCCATCCATTAATCAGTGTGTACGTGGTTAATTAGTGCTCTATCCATTTACATATATAAATGCATGTATGTAGAAATAGTATTACATTAAATTATACAGTTCTGCTTGTTACTATGACCAAACCCGTTTGTCTCCCCTGATTATTCACTTGAAGCACCACCAACTGATTCATGAAGCTATAGTGTCAACAGGGGTAAACAATAAGCAGCAGGCAGAGCGTGATATACCATTTTAAACGACACTATATGATTAACACGGTTACAATGTTGCAATATTTTTGTATACACACAAGACTGTATACAACAGAGCTGTCCTCACAACTCATCCGAATGACAGTGGGAACGATTAGGTAACACACCGCTGGTCTTGACACACACACGCACGCACGCACGTCCTGTCAGTGTTGAACCTGTTCGGACCGACGCTCAGACCTGAACCGTTTTATATTTGCTCACCTGCAGCTTCGTGGAGTTGTGTGTGGAGAGCTGATAAACTCTGTTTTGGCCCATTTCCCCACACATCCTCTCCACGCCATGTTTGTGATGACCTCCCGATTAAGCCCCTCCCAGACTGGAGCTAATGTTGCGTTCAAGGACTCGTCTAAAAGCTCCGACTCTTGAACCACCACCCGGTCTTTAGTAAGTGACAACCTGATAGCAGTGACCCTGCCAGTAATATTTTAATGTGCAGAATTTATTAGTAAACTAGTGGAGGTCTCAGGCAATATACTGTAACTGAGCAATATTAATGGCACTAGGTGTTGGTATTGGCATCTGGACAAGTTCCACAAACTTCCCACAGCCCCGCCAGTGACTCCAGAAATAGGTGAAGAAGGTAGAA
>OMNW01005430.1:1292-11615 GCA_900303245.1 Selene dorsalis | reverse complement strand
CCTCTTGACACACGCCTGTCTGGCTGCTGCAGCAGGGAGATTGTATAACCCAAGTGTGTAAAACAGTCTTTTACGGCATTGTAAAGATTTACTATTGGAGTAAATAACGGTGGGAGAACAGGGCTTTTAAATGGAACCCAATCAATATGTCAGGGGAGGCTGCAGTAGAGGACAGGGCTGTGTCTGACGCCACACACAGGTGGATGGGGTAGATCAGTGAGCGGTCCACAGAGGAATACTGGGAGGAAGTCTCAACCTCCTACCTCAGCAGAAAACTGCCAAACAAAACTTCAATGTGATCAATAATTCTGTATTTTGGACAGTAAACTGCTATGAGACAAAAATCAATCAACTTGTGGCATACATTGTCAAAAAAGAATTGCATACACACACACATACACACATACACTCTAGAGTAAATTCAACACTTTGCTCACTTAACAGGAACACGCACACGAGTGTACAGAGAAATGCAGACATGCAATAAATTTCAAACCCTGTGAAAGCTGCATTGGTGCTCTGTCTTTCTCTCTTTCTCTCGCTCTCTCTCACACACTCTCTCTCACTCACACACTCACACATACTCTGCCCCTATAGACACTCACACATTTACACAGAGACACCCCAGCCTCATGAGCAATAAATCGCACAGCCCATCTAACAAGTTCATTTCCGGAGGCCAGAGAGGATGGGTCCTCTGACTTTGGAGTCAGCAGCCTTGTGAGGATCAATGGCAAGAGACGGAGAGCGAGGGGCAAGGAATTGAGCTGAGATACAAAAATCAATCAGCAATTTAATCGCTTCGTAGGGGGAAGACAGAAAAAAAGAGGAGGAGAGAATTCCACTGCTTTTTTACTTAAAAAAGCAGCACTTTGATTTAACCCTTTGACATATAGTATACATCTCTCTGTTTTATTGAAGCTTTTCTCTATGACAGGAGACGCTCCAATGGGAGCAAATCTATTTTCAGACTCTAGATCACACAACCACTGTTTCTCTCTACAGTCTTAGATAAGACTTGGTTAATGTGTCAAGAATAGAGTAGGGCATATATGAGAAATTCCATTGTTGAGCTTCAGCTTTTAACTGTGCACACGCTTTCGTCAAAGCGTGCTCACAGTCATTATGTGCATCTAAGAGCGTCTGCAACTTCAGTAAAAGATGCAGATGGATACCTTATACCTTATTCCTCAAACAGGAAGTGAGGTCAGAGGTAAGCTGTTCGGGAGGAGTTTTAGCGCATTTTACTGCTGATGATAAAATCACTCGATGGAGGAAAATTCCTGCAGAGGAAGTGGTTGATTTGGGGCTGGGTGTTGAGGAGGAACTCCTTTAGGTCAATGTCCGTGGCTTGGAATTGACGCTATTGAACGAGCAAGCTTTAGACTAATAAAATGAGTGACAGCCTCTGGCTGCAGAATCGAAGATATGGATCCTCTCAGGAAAAAAAAGCAAGCTGGAAAAAACGAAAACATAGAAGCACTCCTCAAATCAGCTTGGCTCGAGGAAGAGACTCAATAGAAAGGGAGTGAGTTAATTGAAAAATGTGGCCATCTTTCTGTGAATGGAGGATTTGAGTGTGTTTTGGTGTGTATATTTTTGCAGACTTGCATCTGTGTCTCTGTGGGTACACAGTATATTTTTTCATGTGAAGAGCGAGAGAGCTTTGCAAGTGTAGATTTTGTGTATCTAATATTTGAGGATGTTTGTGGTTACTTGTGGTGTGTACATAAGTACACCTGTGTGTATGTGAGTGCACATGAACATATATATTTTGTGTGTCTGTGTGTGTACTAGATTGGTGGGGCGTAACAGGCTGATTCCTCCAGAACTCAGGCATTGCTGAAACTTAGCAACAGGAGCCAGGGGCCTCCCTCCCCAGAGAGGCTGGCTGCCGAGACACATTCATTACCAGCCCAGAATCTTGGGCTGGATTAAAAATTCATGCTGTTTACAACAACAAAAGGCCCCCCGTTAAAGAATATGAGCCCTTCTGAACAATGGCTTCACCAAACCGTGAGCAGATCGCTGACATCTCAAAGGAGACCAGTGGTTGTGTGTGTGCGATGTGTGTTTGAATTTGTGTGCTGCTAACAGCTAGTGTTGTGCTTTCTCAGTGTATGCAGAGCACCTTCATAGGCAGTGGTGATATAAATAATGATACTGTTTACTGCAGCAGGGAGTGAAAACAGCCTGAGGGCACTTGAATAAGGACACGATTCCCTCAAAGTCTTGTGCCTTGTCATGCTGTTCACACCCATAATAAAGGAGCATGTATTCTCTGCGTAACACACATGTGTCTGTAGGAGCCAGTGCGCTTTCCTTGGAAGGAGCCGGATTTTGTGCCTAGTTTGTGAGCCTGTCTCTGCTCGGCTCATTGACAAGCGCCTGTGTGCTGTGTTGTTGGCGGATTTGTTGGCAAAGGGATGGCGCTTATGAGCTCTATTCAGTGTTAATTAGCACACTCCACAGTGATCATTATATCAGGTTCCTGTGGTGACGTCTGATTGCATTGTCCCTGTGGGGTGCAGAGGGGGTGAAGCTTTACCAATGGGGGAGCACCACACACATACTGTACACTCACACACAAATTTCACTCACACCACACATGCAGATGCATACCCTGCACATGAAAACACACTGTACTGCACGGGTGTGCTTCAACATGCGATGTCAAGATGCATCAGGATATAAAAGGGAAGAGCACAGGGGCGCAGAGCCCGGCGCTCACATGAACAGCCACCCCCCCATTGCATTAATGCCACATGGAACAGGTGCAAGGTCAAACCACTACGCCAATAATAGATGCTCCTCATCATTCTCAAAAATAGTTCTCTCGTAGCCACTAAATGTTTCAGTAAGGTTGTATGCTGTTTGTATTACTGTGATGTGAGTGAGGTGAAAGGCCATGTGTGCACAGGTCGGGGAGATCTCCTCTGTGTGTGCCCAGCCCTGACCTTTCACCTGTCTTCTCCATCAGAGCGGAGGGGCTGACAGCACATTGTTGTGCTCTGTTGGACTGCTGGGCGACTGTTTTCTCCTCTCGAATGTGGGTCCTGTTGTGAAAAAATAAGTTAACAGACTGAAATGGACGGGAGCAGCAGTACACACTGTGGTGGCGGCCTTCAAATGCAGCCATTTGAAAAAGTTAGTCACTGCATCTCCCTGCAGGGACCATGAATTCATAGAGTTAATAAGATGGTGTTATTCCATCAGAACACTGTGTCCTAACAACTCTCAGGCTATTCCTGAGGGGGCACTGGCTCATGAGCCTGGTGACATTGCATAATGAGGAGGATTGGGGGTGATTGTCACCCACCAATCCGCCGTCAGTGGCGCCTGATGTGGGGCACCTGTTTTTTTCTGTAGGTTGCTCTCCTGGGGGCCTGGTTCAGGTTTCAGCATGTCTTCTCCAGAGTTCACCAACTGCCATCTCCCAGCCCTGGCGTCCCACTGTAACAGTGACTGACTGACAGGACACTACCTATGACTGTCATGTGCTCTCCAGCACCGAGCCATTCTCATCATGGGGCTGTCATCAAGGCAGCACATCTACTGGCACAGCGGTCTGCTTGGTGTATATGCGTGTGTGTCTGTCTCAGTATGGTCTACTTGAGTATTCATTATCTTTATTGTTTTTAAGAGATGTGCAGGGGATATACACCGCATGAATTTATTTCTCTTATTTCAGCTGGCAGCATTCTATACTTCATGTGTTTAGATTCTCTATAAGGAAATACACATATGAATATAATATATATATATACACATTTTGAGTAGAACTTTCAAATGGCTACAAATGTTTGATTACAGAAAAGATGAGTTTAGAAATTATATCTAAGGAAAGTATATGAAGACTAAAACAGGTAAATAAAAGCATGACGAAATGATACAGGATGTTTTCGAAATGAAGAATTCAACATTTCTGTTCCATTTGCCACTTTGCACTGTACTGAATTAAATAATCACATAAATCAGATTTTTGTGATCAATAACTGCACTTGCCTTGGAATACAGTGTCTCATGAAAGTGTACTACAACCTTGAAAAGGTAATTGTTTTGAATTACCTCATCTGAACATGTGAATTCATGTTGCTTACAAGCAATGAGTTTCTGTTAGACACGGGCCTCGGGCAGAAGCTAAAAATTCATTTAAGTCCTTGATTTTCACTACATACAGGAAGACTTAATTGGAGCCCTGGGTTGGTGTTACAGTAAATGAGAAAAAAAAAGCGTAATACTGCGTTTATTTTATAAAGTAATGTGTATTTTGTGCTAATCCAATTTATGGTTGATGTGTGGCCTGAAGAAAGCCTTTAGTTAAGTTTGCCTGTAGTTCACCACTGTGCCCAGTCCTCATGGTCTGGACCCATCATGTGAATGTGGTTCTCCACTCACCAGATGTAAAATTAAAGGTTCCCCTGGCAGCAGCTACAGCACCCGGACTACTCATCCTCATTTAAAGCCTCAGTCTTTAGAGGCGCAGGGGAAACCACTTGATAGCAACAAATGTATAAAACCAGGGGAATACCATCCAGATGCCATGCAAGTAAATGCAAAAGAATGAGCCGGCCTCTTTGTCACCTAGGAAAGAGCAAATGGCTTTTGTATTTGTGAATGAGGCTGAGCTCATTTGATGAATACAGTCCTCGCTTCCCTCTCTGTGGGATTGAAATGCCAACTATCTCTCCATTCCATCCCTCGTTACTCTCAGCTCTTCACCGCCGCTCCCTAAATGCAAGGCCCTAACTTACACAACATGAAAGAGAGACGGAGAGAGACAACACACAATTTTACACTTGCGTGCACACAAACAAATAAGGCGATATTGATTGGAGCCATGGCTGCATTCACACTGATGCCCCTCTCAATAGATCAGTCATGCTCTTGCAGCTTACCCTGCTGCAGCCCTGCAGTTTAACACTGCTCGCTTCCTCTATAGGACACATTCAGTCCACCTGACACCTAAGTAGCCTCACTGAACAGACGTACACACACTCTCTGCTCTTTAAAGCATGAAGAAGCTCAGAAAGTGTGAATATGATTGTTTACCTAAATGGTGGCAATTCTAGTTATATTATTACAATAGGAGACATTGTTTCTTTAGTTGCTGGGTTAAATCACACACACACACACACACACACAGCAACTGAACAGAAACAGCCAAAGTTAGTAGAAGCGTGTGGGTGTCTGGGATGATCATAGACAAACAGTCAATAGTGATAGTGCACACCAAGGAAAAAGGACTTTCAAATTACTTAAGACATGTTATCACATCTCCTGAACACCTTGCTGTTTATTAGATGTTATTCTGTTTTTCACAAATGTGTTTGCATTGTCACATTAAGGGCACACAAATCCTTGATAGTCACACTTACTTGGAATACAAAAGACACATTTTCAGTCTGAAAGTGTGGTAGTGGGAGTTGCAACAGTTCTGATTCACGCCGCCACCAACCCACAGATTGGCTGACACCTCTGAGGGAGTGAAAGCTGAATCATAATGTGACTCTCTTCCCTGCAAAAGAAGGCCAGGAGTGTCCTTCCTCTGCCTGTCCTGAGGGTGGAGTAAGTTGATTTAAAGGATGTCGTCCAAATGCGCCACATAAGGGTTTCATGGTTTTGCAAATCTGCATTGATATGCCTCTGAGAGGGACAGATGCACGCATGTAAACATGAGCATGAAACAAGCAAGAGAAACAGTGATGTGCAATTCCAGTTTGACCTTTTGCCGATCTAATTCCCTATGGTGCTGCTGTTGTCTGCGCATTTTGGGATTATCTTGACTGTTTCTTCCATGTACAGAACCTTTCCAATCACTTCCTCCTCCTCCTTCTCAGACCCAGCCTCCTCTTCCCACCTGTGCAGTTCTCAGAGAAGCTCAAAGAATTGTCTGTAGCTGCGTCTGTTGCCTGCGTGGCTCGTCTGCGGATTAATGACCTCATTAAGAAGGCTGTTGCCCCTTATTGTCTGACACACACACACACACACACACACACACACACACACACACACATAAGGTGTGTGTGTCATTCGAAGCTGAATTCATACAGATGAAAATTACGTTGGAACATTCGTAGGTCTATTTTTTTTACATTTGAACTTTCACTGCTCATTTTTTTTCATTAGAACCTCCTTTTATCCATCCATCACCAGTCGCAAATCATTGCCACTGCCAAATTAAATTAATTATTGTATACCACTGAAGAATGATGGAAAACTTAAAAATTAAAAAAAAAAAACTATGTTGAGATTCAAAAGCTTCACAAAAGTGTGTCTCACAGTCCAGAAACACTTCTCTTTTGTTGTGAGTTTTTGTATTGTGGTTTTGTATTTGCAGATGTAGTGAGTTTTTTCAGTGCCTGTTTTGTCAAATTGATGAGTTTGTTTTCTGAATTTATTGGGCATTTGCGTCTCTGCGTTTATTTTCTCAAGTTGCAGTGTTTTAAGCACTCCGTAAGGCCACCGTAGGCACAGTTCACACAAAATCTCATTTTTTGTCTATCTTTCATCTGTCTTTCTATAAAGCTGCTTCACATGCTTAAGTAGAGGTGTCTATACTGCCAGCAACATACAACCGATGCGTGAACTGAAGGCGTGTCGTAAAACTGTCTTAAAATGTGATGATCAATGTATTCAATGAACTATAAGTTCATGCTCAACAATATATAAAAGACAAACAATTGGTTAATTTTTCTGAATGCAGCAACACATAACTATAAACTATAAGCTGTATAAAATCTGTACCAATTTTGTGTATTTGCTTGATTGACAAGTGTGTCAGTCCGCTCATAATCACTTGCTGTGGATACAACTTGTTCCTCAGACCTCTCCTCCACAAAGCCTTCCCTCCTTTCAGCCAAATTTGGGTTCTGTGGCTCTTGTGCATCTCTATCATGATGTTGGGGGGTAAAGCAATAAACCCAAATCAAGGCTTGAGGACAGCTTGTCGGAAACCTATGAGTGATGGCACAGATGATACATGGCTGTTATTTTTCTACAGTCTGATCCGTACCCACAATTATGCCAAAGTAGCCAGCAGTAACTGCAGCAGTGTTGATATCCAGGATTTGGCTTCCTTTAACGCAGGATGTGATTTAATATTTTGAGGTTATGCAGTAAATCACATCAATCACCACATGGGTCTCTCCGCTTCATCAACCGACAAATTGATGTAGGGTGGAGACAAATGATGTGATTGGATGACCACAAACTACTGTAAGACCAGGAGATCGAGTGTTGCTCTGTGTATAATGAAAGCTGTGCAGTGTAGTAGAGCCAGACAAAAGGATGATTAAAAAGTAAATATTGTAATTGTAACAAATTTCCACAATTATTATTATTTTTTTACTGATAATCACTGCACCAGTTGGATTGTTTCTTTCTTTTGTCAGACAGCTGTACTCTTCAACAGAATGTTTCCCTAAAAGCAAGCCACACACAAGAATGCATACAATGTCATATATTCTACTTGCACATACACATACACACCCTGTGTTGCTCTACCTCCTGCATGACACCTGCACTGTAACACTAAGGTGTTTACAGGAAACACCATCCCTGTTGCTCTTGTGTTTGCCTGCTCAGGCCCCGCAGGGATAGAGGCCACCTCACTATCGAGCAGCCCTGTATGTGTCTGCTCATGTAGGACATGCCCCGTACAAGCATGCACAGCCAGCATCTCATGCCTGAGTGAGTCTGCTGGCGGGCCCTGGGCTGGGAGGGCTGCCGAGTGCAGCCTGTACGGACAAGAAAGAGTTAAACTGCCACATTCCACAGTTTAGAGGCTGCATCTAATATTGCAGTTAACTGGTGGAGGGGTTGGAGGTAGAGCACAGTTTAGGTGTTTGCAGCTGGAGGAATCGGTGTCAGCCTCCCCCTCTGACAAAAACACACACACACACACACACATGGATGCAAGCATTGTGACACACAAGCATGTGTAGACACAGATTCACACACGCTTATGCACACTTAAAAACAACAAAAACACATAGATACAATAACAGACACACCTGCATGCACTCTCTTGTTGCCGCTCACCTGTGTCTAGTCACTTGGCTTCCCACTTTGTTTGATCTCCAGGGTTACTGGTCACATTTCATTACTCTCATGCATAATCAAGGGAAACAAAAAACCATGTCAATATCAATTTTACCTTTGGATAATTGCATTTTGTTTGACCACATATTTGATGATGTTTTTGTTGAGTTCTGTTTCTGTTGCAGAGATAAGGTGATATGTAATTAGCACTGTTTATCAGTTCCCGGGCCTGGGACCTGTGTGGAGTTTGCATGTTCTCCTTGTGTCTGTGTGGGTTCTCTTCAAAGTCCAGAGACATGCACATTAGGTTGATTTGTGACTCTAAATTGTGCGTAGGTGTGAATATGTGTGTGCTAGGTTGTTTGTGATGTGGACTAGCCCTGGCCCTATGTAAGATGGGACTGGCTCCAGACGCCCAAAACTCATGGATAAGCGGTATATAGATAATGGATAGATGGATGGAAGGATGTCTCTGTTATAGAACAAATTTTCTTTTTAAAGAATCTAAATCTGAATGTATCCATGTTTATTTTTAATACTGTTATACGTCTTTTACACTGAAACATGTAAAAAAAAGTATTGATCGACTCTTTTCACACTCCCAGTTGAGTTTCTGCTGGGACAGGACACAACTGCAGGGAACACTGTCAGACGCAGGGGAGACAGAATGAGCGGCTTGCTCCTGTGCAGACCGGTTTGATGGATCTGTTACATCTCATCTCCATGTGGGAGATCTTGAAAATGTTGGAGTGTGAGATGTTTTAATCAGTGTGTCTTTTGGGGATGTATTTTGGGGCTGCAGCTCACCCTCACATCACATATAGCACACTCTCAGTGGAGGGTGTAGCTGCGTTGTGTTTTTGTGGTTCATTTACAGTGTTTGTGTATGCTGAATGATGTCACAGCTGAAAAATGGGTGGAAATTACCAGGATGTTGAGTTTACATCGCTTATGATTGGAATTCTGATTGCTCACAAAAGCCTGATGCCAGCTTTCGAATGGTGTAAAAGAGGCTTAAGTGAAAACCAATTTCTATTCCTTTTTAATTATCCATGTTTAGTGGTAAAACTAAAACTAAAGAGATGAAAGTAGATTTATATTGACCTTTACAAATTTACCCCACAATTTCCCAAGATATTGTAATATTCCTTTAATCGGTGAGCCTGAAATACAACAGCTCCCTACACTCCCTACTCTGCCTGTCACGTGACGTCAGCCAGTTAACTTCTGTGCGACTCTGAAACCCTCTCCATAAATATCCTGCTCTTGCTTGTGGTGTCTGAAATTGCTATTTGCATAGCTCTTAACATAGTATTGCTTTAGTGTGAGCCGTCTCCTGAATGGCAGAAGGGAGGAGAAGCAGGGTTAACAAGTGCATGACAAGAGCCCACAGTGTGAAGCTTGTCACTCACAGGGAAGGGAACCCCAGATCGTTCAGTAGCCTATGAAGTGTCAAGACAATGTGGAATGTGACTTTCAGGTTTCAGGAGCTCCGAAGGCCACATGTTTAGCATCTTTCCTCTCGTTACTCTGCCTGGTGCATTCCTCTCTGGTGTGGTAGAGGTAGGGAGTTGTTGCGCACACACTGGGTTGTATCTGGATTTCATCACCACTGAACAATCCTGCTCCCAATTAACTCACACAGAGAGAGGTAAGTGAGGCAAGAGCTCTTTAAAGTGAGCGCTGTCGCAATCAGTGTTTAAATACTGATCTTTAAAGGGAATGACAAGCGTTGTGGTACATCAAAACCACCAGGACTTTTTAAACTGAGAGTTGAAGTCACTGGTTTACCTCTCAGTCACTACTCAGCTGTTTTATGGTTGATGGCGATTTGTATGTGCTTTACAGCATTTAAGGAGGCTAAATTTAGCTCCAGATCATGTGGCTCAGCTTCTGCTCACTAGTTAGCAGGTCTTGACCAGGCATAATCTTGTTTTATGCAAAGCCAAACATTTTTCTCTGAAACAATCTATAGCTTTGATTTTCTTTTCCCCCCTCTCTTGTAACATTTGGTAATTAAATACACATACAGTGGAGGCTAATTGGAAAAGGAAAACACTGCCAAAAACTATTGTTGCTGTCCAACAACGCAGCAGCCAGATTCGAAGTGACTAATATTTGCGCCCTGCGAACAGGTTTTCAGTTCCCTGATTCAGTGGCTATTTCAAAAGAAAACAATGAAATAATAACTGAAGGACAAAAATATTGACAAATATCCCCTGCAATGTATGATTGTTGAGCTCCATTCGTTTATTGCCTCAGCCCCCCTCCCCTCGCCCC
>OMNW01005425.1:22686-36660 GCA_900303245.1 Selene dorsalis | reverse complement strand
GGGGGGGGGGGGCTGCTGCAGCTGCTCTTCACATCATTACACGGTAAATTTCATGTGGACTGAAAACACCACAGTAGCCAGATTCATATTGAAACATATCAGCTTGTCAGGAACCAATTTTATTAATATCATTAATAATGTGTCATCAGCATCATCAATGAAATGAGTTAGTCTGTTTGAAGCAGAATCAAGTGTGCATTCATTGCCCTTCTTTTCTTGATGAACACTTCAGTTCCACAAAGCGAGGAAGAAAAAGGAAGAAGGGGAGGAGGGGGGTCAAAGAGGGCAGGGACTGCAGTGAAGGAGGAAACGCAGGGAAAACGACGTCTGGCGGAGCAGGAATCTCCCCCTTCACTGGGATATGATTGGTTTTTCCCTTGTGCAAGAACAACAACAACAAAAAAAAAAAAAAAAAATCAAAACAAAAGAAATTCAAAATGGTGCTCTAAAAACAAAGATGAGAGAGGAAGAGGGGGATTGCTTGCTGGGATGTGGTGTTGGCTGTTGTGTTGTTGTTTTTTTTTCTTTTTGTTCCATAAAGCCACGTTAGGATTTGATGCAGTCGTCGTCGTCAGAGGTCTGGCTGCTGCTACTAGTTTCGGACTCGGAGCCCTCCTCGACGTGCGCCTCCGCCACACTCCTCCAGGGGGTGAAGTGGAGGGTGACACCCCGCGCCCTCGGGAGAACCCCATTCCTTTGCATGCCGTTTCTCTTCAGCTGGGCAAAGGACACAGGCAGTTAGTGAATGAATGAATGAATGAGATGCCACTTTGCTCTTTCCTCACATTCACTTTCCATCAGCATTTTATGGTTTAACACATCAAATAATGATCTGACATCCTCCGAGTCTCACCTGTTCAGTTTTAGTCTGGAACTCTCTCAGTTCATCCTCCGTCAGAGGCAGGAAGTTGTCATCGTTTTCTGGGTACTCCTGCCAGCCCATGGCCTTCAGCAACCTACACAGACACGGTCATTTTACTACTTAATCACTCTGTGTGTGAGAGAGAGAGTGAGTGTGTTGAAGTTGGATTGTTGGGAGTGTCCTACCTGTGCTCTGCCTCCAGGGAGCTGGACAGGTGTTCAGTGTCTGAGTCACTGAGGGAGTAGGACAGCCCATTTTCATGGCAGACTTCCTCGCTGTAGGCTTTGGGCTCTGGGGTGCTGCTTTCACCCTGCGAAAATTCACAAAGGAACAAAAACTTTTATTCCCTGTGTTGGTGTCCAGGTGGCCTCCTGGTGTGGCCAGGGACATCACAAGGACGGATGATCAGTTTGAAACCACTGAGGCATTCATATTTTCATTGTCTGTCTTCTTTTTTGGTTTAAGTATATTTTTTTGGGCCCTTTAATTGCTAGGATAGTTTGAGACAGACAGGAGATAGGGAGGCACAGAGAGGGGATATGACATGCAGTAAAGGGCCACCCGATGCGGGATTCGAACCGGGTCCGACTGTAGCCTCTGCTCAACCCACTGCGCCACCCGACGCCCCTCATTTTCTGTCTTAATACACATAAGGTGTAGCTCTGTGACTCTACGACACCACATAACACAAAAAATGATTATCATTCTTATTCTTGCAGAGAATTAACAAGAGACAGTTTGACGCTGCTGTCACACGCCGTCTCTTTTACTTGATTATCTCATTAGCCACTGTGCCGTCCTGGTACGTGATGGTTTATGAAAATAAGCCAAACGGTTGCCTACCTCTCCTGATGTCCCCGGGCTGCTGCTTGTTGTCAGCTCGCCAGTGCCCTCATCCTTCAGAGCTCGCAGGAACTCGCTCTTACGGTCTGGACCGCGGCGCATCAACTTCAGCCTCGACGGGGCAATGTCTATGGGAGGAGTCGTGCTGGAAGGGTGCTGTAGGTGTCGCGGCACAATAATAAAGGCAACATGAGAAAAACAAGATCAACATAATTCTTTTACAACCGAGATTTTATTACATTTTTAGTATTTTTTGAAAAATCTCAAACACAGGTCGACAATGGTCCGCTGTTTAAACTGCCAGAGAACTGTGTAAAAATGTGAAGCATAAATTTGGATATTTTGCTGTTCAGTGATACTTTCTGGTAAATATTAAAGTATGTGACCATAAATAGACATTTTAATACACTGGAGAGAGGACGGAGCACATACACTGCTGCAAAGGAAAAGTCAGTGTGTGCAAGTGAGTAAGCATCTCAGTCAGCAACCACACGAACACATAATTACTATGTTTAGATAAAACCTGTCATTTACTTACACAGGGGTAGGCCAGCTTCATGTCATGCATGGAGTTACAGTATAAGAACAAAGAATTCGACACAGAGCGCTACGCTGGAAATTTTCCCCTGTGCTCGCTGTGCAGTTTAGCATGTTAGTAGATTACATCATTTAAATACTGTTCTCGTCGGGACCAGACGGTCCCTGCGTGGCTGCTAATCTTCCTGTCCGGTTTTGCTCACCTCTTTTGGGGTGTTGTGCTGTGGTGCACTGACTGGGGTGCTGGGTTTGGCTGCAGAGACGGGGCTGGTGAAGACTGAATCTCGGCCTGGCATGTGGAGGCCAGACTTTGTGATCTCTCTACCACCGGATTTCCACTGGGTGCTCTGGAAGAGAGGACAAATAATGACTTTCTGTCACGAGCTGCCCGGCAACACAGAGAACGGCCACAGTATGCAAAGCTCAATTTCTATTTAATCCAAATATGGGCGATTATCTTATCTACTCTGCTGCATGAAATAATTTGACGCGTCACAGTGAGTCCTACTTTGGTGGGGGCCACAGCAGGCTTTGGGACCAGGTTCTTGTAGACACTGGAGCCTGCGATGGGAGCTTTGTTGCCGTTGGTGGGCAGGGCGCCAGCAGTGGCGAACCCTGCAGAGAAGGCTGTGCTGGGGTCCTCCTTGGAAACCTTCTTGATAACCAGCATTTTGGACACCATCTGTTTGCCACTCGGAGGGTTTTCTGAAACATAATCAGCAGAGTAATAACTCAGTTCCGGAGGTCAGAAGAAGGACTAAGAGCAGAGCTGAGCTACACCTCTAAACACTGTGTCCAATGACATCAATGCAAACTGGCACAGGTTGTTCTTACCCCACACTCCAGCATGGGGAGCCACCGCTCGCATCTGATTCCCAGGCTTTCCAGTTGTTTCAGGGTTGAGGGAAGGCTACAAGACAAACATGGAGTCTCTCTGTTATACACCATCACTTTTGTATTTTCAAGCCATGATAACATCCTAAAACCTAAGCATGTTGTTACTGACAGGATTACTTATACAGGGTCAATACGAATAATCAAATAAATTGTAATTTTAGTGTATGACATGTAAAGACATGTAAAGTGACAACAGTCTTGCTGATCTATGATTCAGTGTAGTGTGAACATTTACTCCCATTCCTCTAAAAACCACGACTACATTTGTAGCTCCTTTCAAAGCTCAAACAGTTTTGCCAGTGACACAACTTATCTTATCATTTAAAAGAACTTTGTCATTGAATAACTCGATGGGGAGAGCAGAGGCGTGTGCTGTGGAAAATAACTCCATTTCAAATATTCTAAAGGAGGCTAATATACTCACAAAGTCCTCTTCCACAAACTTCAGCTTGTCGTCCTTGCTGTCTTTGCGTTCCTCGTTGGGAAACTTGTCCTGGTACGAGGTGCCCTTGCGGGGATGGAAGTTGCCATTGCGCTGCCGGTGCCCCCCCTGCCTGTCCCTGTCGCCTCCTCCCCGCTTGGGGTGGCGTCCCTGGTGGTGGTGACCGTCCTGGGCACCCCGAGGGGCTCCATGCCAGCTGGGTGTTTCCTTCCAACACGAGCCCCCTGCCAGCCCACCATGTCCTCCTTTGGCCACCCCCGAGTCCACTGAGTCATGCCTCAGAAGCAGAGAGGGCTGCTGCCACCCGTCACCTCCAAAGAGAACAAACACATGGCATTTAAAAACATCACTCAGGGTTTACAAAGTGCTGAACTACAGTCAACTTGGTCTTTGACAGATCACTTACATTCAGAGCAGATTTCAATACATCATCTGAACATATCGTCAGTCCTGAAGAAATAAACTCAAACTTATTGCTTATTTAAAGATAATTACCTACAACAGTGCTGAGCACCAGAGGGCATAAAACTTTGGTTTAAAGTTTCTAACATTAGGAAGCTGTGATGACTCATGAGGTGACATTTTTCATTTTGATGAACCGGTTCAACAGTGGACGGATGTGTCTTGACATTAGTTAAATTAAAAGGTGAAACCACTTCCGACAAAAAGCTAAATGTCATCCAGCACTGTTTGACTTTCACTACTATATGGATAAATAAATCATAAACACAGGCTGCTGACAAGTTACAACAGAGTCAACCTGAAGCTACTGTGGTAATATGAGAAGACAAGCTTGTAGACTATAGGAGTCATGAGCAGGTTCCCTAACAGCAGCCTCCACCCAAAGACCTACTGGGTACTACAACAACAACAACAACAACAACAACAACAACAACAACAACAACAACAACAAATACTTCACTGACAAAGTCCTAAAGATAAACTCCACCATCAGTGACTGGGAAACTAGCATTTCACAATAAGGCTTGAAGCTTTTGCTCCACCTGTCTGACTGGCACACAAACAGTGATTCTATCTCTCCATGGTGAGGGCAGCACAGGAGCTGAGCGATGGATAACAGTGATGAAGACACCCCTGAGACTGCAGCACAAATGTGCGAAGAACACCTGTCAAACAGACCAAAGACTCCTGCCACGGACCTGAGCTGAACTATGGCGCTACACCTGACGGCGTCTGGACGGTGAACCTCACCACCAACACGAAACACAATGTGTCAGCACAGCAGATACAAAGATGATGACATGCAACTGAGTGGCTGTGTGACCTTCTTAGTTCAGACAAGGAGCCACATTCCTATACATCTGCAGAACAACAGCATCTGAGTGAAATCATAATAATGATGCTCACTTTCGGAAGAGAAAGCACAGTGGTTTAGTGTAAATGAGGACACATGTCATGAATTACAGCTTGTCTCCATCACCACCTGACTGCTGCTTACTACACAGTCTCCATCACTGTCGTTGGACCAAGTGGTCTCACTTATTTCCTTTAACACTACAGGGACCTGAGACAAGCCCAGTCACTTTACTTTGCACACAACCAACATTATTCCTAAAAGGTAAACAACATGGCCCATCTAGTATCTAAAAGTAGTAATCAGTAGAGCAAAAACATGTAACCCTGTGTTGCTTCGATCAAGATTTCACTCTTGCTTTCCTTTGCACAGTTACAGAGTGTTACAGAGCTGAAGCAGATCACTGGTCCACACTGGTCCATTACCTGCTGGAGCGCGCAGGGAGCCGTTGTTGAAGAAACCATCAGAGGAGTTGTGGCGGCGGCGGCTCACAGCAGCTCTGCCGTCTCTGTGGTGGTGAGGCTCACCTTGTTTGTCAAGGTTGGCAGCAGGGGACTGCAGGAGGACAGAGAGGGGACAAGTTTAGAGAAGTGGGACACTCCAGAGAGACAGTGGACAGGGCTTGCACCTTAACACAGACAACTAAGAGATCACAACCCTCATGTAAAAACTATGATAAGCAAACAAAATGAAAAAAAAGTGTGTGATTCAGTGTCATGAAAGATGTGCTGCTGTAAAAGCTGTAAAAGCTGATGAGATCAGAGAAACACAGAGAAGACACTGGAGGTAAAAGCTCAAGACAAGACTAAAATCTCACTGATTTGCCCCTGACACCCGACCCTCCAACCCAGAGAGTCAATACTCTGAATTTTCGGATGTTTTTTATTCAAAATGTAATTTCTCCTTGGTTCCAGGCCACAAATTCAGTTACACCCCCACATCACTGGGACATTACTGAGCTGTGAAGTCAGACGGGCTCAATGAGGTTCACAGGTCAGAGCAGTCTACGCTTTAATCAAAGCTAATGATGTTCAACATGCATTTAACTACAGAATCACAACCAGTTGAACCTGGTCATGATCGCAATCACTTCCAAGTGATGATAACGGATCACATGGCTTTGAGAGACGAATCCTAATGTAGAAATCCTGGCTCTGCTTTTTATTTCAAGCTACATTAGCACTTAAACTACCGTTAAGATGCTTCTC
Organism: Selene dorsalis; assembly: GCA_900303245.1. Taxonomy (NCBI): domain Eukaryota; kingdom Metazoa; phylum Chordata; class Actinopteri; order Carangiformes; family Carangidae; genus Selene; species Selene dorsalis. Next base: position 30,556 of record OMNW01005425.1, on the reverse strand, counting down.
CTGCCAAAAACCACTGCACTCATCATGTCTGCGTGGCCAGTCTTTTGTTGAACGTCTGCTCCTTGTTAAAAACATAATAAATTAGCCGGCTTGGCTTCTTTAGCTAGCTTGCAGATTGTTACCAAACCAGCTTCTTAGCCCTCATCTGCAGAGTGAACAACACTATATCAAAGTTGAGCCCTCAGAGTCTTTGATTAATCTTAATTGGCTCAAATATTTGCCTTGAGTTTCTTAAACACAGCCTCCCCCCTTTGGTTCATTAGTTAGTGTTATAATGGCTGTGAAACTATTGCAGATGTCCAGATACATGAAAACAATGCAATGAGTGAAGGGAACTCGTGCTTAGTGCTGCCTGCCTGTCCCTCATTTTCCTATATTAGAATGCCTCATCCTGTATTATGTAATCAAAGATGTGATATTGATTGCTGCTTTTTTTGGTAAACTTCCTTATTTTAACTGCTGACCAGCCAACACAGGCCAACACAATGTTGACTTCAAAAGGTGAGTGCCAGATAAGCCGACCACTAGCTATTAGTCAGGATAAAAAGCAGATCCTTACTAAACCAAAAAATGGTCTGAATATTAGAAAGATAGATCAAGTCTGAGGTTTTGTTGTCCATTTCACTCAGTCACATCAGTGTAGTTCAGAAAGCTGTACCAGTAACACGGCTTGTGTTCAAACAGCATTTAGACACATTTCTTGTTAGAATAATCAAAACTGCTCCTCATACATCGTGGCATGAATTTTACATGGCCCCGTCTCTCCTGTCATACCCTGATGACATAAGTCTTTGCACAAATTTGATTCCTGATTCTTCGTCAGCTCACAGCAAACTCAGTTTCTCTGTCAAACAGCCTGCAACTCTGATCAATCTCCACCAAAAATAGCAACTTCTTTTCCTTCATGAGCTCTTACAGAAGCCCATGCAAATCTTGTAAAGCCTAGATGCAAAATGTCCATGAAAAACTGCCACTAGATTTTTCACCAGGACAACGGGCTGTCATTTGACGTTATTTAACACTGTTCCCGTTCTTCTGTTATATGTCTTGTTCGTAATGGTACACAATGTCTAAGTGACCCTCTACTGAACCGTGTACAGACTGCACGGTCAGTCCCTGAGGGTCACTTGTCACTGACCACACTCAGGTGTGGACACACATTCGCTAAAAAGGTGCGATTCCAACAGCCACACTTTCAAGCTTTGTCTATCTCCTCCTGTCTCCTGAGTTCAGCTAGCGCACACACACACACACACACACAAACAAACGCATGCACACACCTTGGCAGGCTGGGGTGTGGAGAAGTTAAGCCAGGCAGGGACAAAGTCATGCTGCGCCATTTAGGTCCAGTGTTTCCGGTCAGTGGATCGAGGCATCAAACCTCATGGCCAGGATCTAACGACAGAAATGAACAGCGGTTAAAACATTTGTGATATTCAGCTGAGATGACTTCAAGCACAGTAATGCGAGTCTCTGCCACTGATTCAAATTCCCTTTCATGCCCATCCATCACTGATTTCATGTTATCTCTTTCAAGTGCCGTCTACCATCAGATATTTAGAAATTCACGGTGTGAAGGTCTCCCACAAGACAAGTCAAAGACTCCTATTCTTAGCAGAAAACAAAGCTCGACTCGCTGCACCCGTGCCTGTGAAGCTGATAACTGGTTGACAGCCTGGATGGAAAATATCTTATGCAGCACAACACAAGTGTTATTTTGCAATGTGTATTTATATATAACTCATCATTCTGCATTTAGCTAAATTCAATTTGACTTTAAAACCATTTTTACACATTATTGACAGAAACTTAACACCTGCCAGCCACAAAGTGTCGATAAATAACTTGTAATGGGCGGCTTCAAATTTCCTGTCTTTTTTATGAATTTACAAGTGTGTTTGCTCTGGCCAAGATAGTGAGGTAAAGCTTCATCATTACCCCAGAGTCTGTGGCTCTGAAGTCCTCTGCCTCCTCTCTCGGTCCGGCTGGGCTCGGTTCCTCAGGCCTGTTGGCACTGATCACAGTGTGTGTGCACTGACAGATGGGGAGCAGCACACCGACAACCCCCTCTCCACCTCCGCCAGGACAGCACAGCCCCTTTCCCCAGAGGCAGATCCCTTCGTCCAGGGTGAAACACGGGGAGATGAGTCAAAAGGTTGCAGGAATGATCTGGAATGGCAATCCAGAGAACTGGCCAAGCAGGGAGTAGATATTAAAGTGGAAGTGCAGAGGTCTACAAAGGGAGCGTTTTTCCTTCTTGAACCAGATTCCTCAGCAACTCCTGTGCCGGTCACGTCTTTGATGAATTCTGAATGTTACCGTTTCCAGTCCAGGTATCGTTTTTTTCCCCCAGGCAGACTTAATTCCTCACCAATTCATTCGAACCTCAAAAACCCAATCGATCTTGGTGTTGATTGGCAAAACGAATTGATTGGACAGGCGATTTGTCCCAGCAGTGAGAAAGAGCCAGGCTGTCTTATTATTATTATTAATTATGAGGAAGCAGTCTGTGAAAGTCGTCTGCCCAGGAACATGGACAGCACTTTGTGTAGCAGTTCCACTTTGACACCAGACGGGGGGAAGAGACCGGCGTTGTCCTGCCACACTGTGTGCCAGTATGTTTTTCGACCCACCTTTTACCGAATCATTTTAAGATCTACTTAAACGCATGCAGAAAAGAAAAATGTGTTCAGAGACAGTCTTTTACTGGCAATGGAAGTCACTGAAAACCACTGCTCACCTCATCAAACTGGTGAAAAGACTGTCTGCGTTTGAAGAAAGTAATGCTCAAAGGTTCAAAGTCACATGACAATGAAGGAAACAAAGCCCAATGTTACATCGCCGTCATTTTCAGTTTTGGTTAGTGAGATGGAGTAGCTGCTGAATGATGCATTCTAATGCCGGTTTTATCTTTGTATGTTTTACTATCACATTTGTAAGATGCCCATTGAATTATCTGCAACTTTTTGATTGAAACAGAAACAGAGTGTAATTCTGATTTCATAGATATGCAAGCTCAAAAGCTAAACAAAGAGCCCACAAGCCAAAAGGTCTTCGTGTCATGTGATGCAAAGAAGTCCTAAACAACAATTAAACTTGTCCAAAAAAAAAAAAGTCCAAATGAAAGCTCAATCAACTTCCTTTCTCCCGGGAAAAAAAATAAGGTTGAAAATTTTGTGTCCACAATTAGTCAAGTAGGTCTCTCCTTTCCTTCTTCAAAAATGTTTCTCCCCGTGCAGGAAGTTTCAGTGCCGTTTTCAGTTGTCTTTCTGATGGTTCATGGGTATCTGCACAGGAACAGACTGGACCTGCATTAAACATAGACAGTCCTGAGTTAGGAAAACAAAGAAATCATCTCAAAACTCCACATTTAGACACACAACTGCAAGTATAACAGGCTAAACTAATACACATTCATGAAACAGCCCTGTAAAAAACCTTTGTAGAAGGTAAATTTTGATAAGGTGAAGATTCCTCATAGCTTGCTTTACTGTTGTACTTGTATTATTCGGTTTTTATCCCACAGTGATATACGCAGGTTGGACTAACCACTGCTTGAAATAAAAGAAACTTTTCAGTAAAAGGCAATCTTGTCAGCATCACAAACCTACAGCTTCCAAAATAAGCGCCAGGCTGCCGTGTTAGACTGTCTAAGTATCCCCTTGAAGTGTACCTAATAAAATGGAAAAATGAGAGTGAAATCAAGCTCAAACCAACATTTGCTATCACATCTCTATACCTGTGCTACTGCATGGGATGTATAAACATCAGGAAAAATACTCCTCTTTCACTGAATTCCTTTATCAAACCCCAAAATAGCATCAAAATAAACAGACAACCACTGCTTTAAGGAAAGCGCTTTAACACTTCAAGTACATTTCAAGCAGACAAAATCATGACTCAGTCATCTCAGCACCATTTCATGCTGAAAGCTGGTTCCTTTATAAAATTGTGACGGCTTTGGTAAATGAAATATTTATCCCTGTGTAAAAATAACTTGAGCACTTTCTTCCTCGGTGCATCTCCTCAGACTGCTGTGCCTCAAAAAGGCCTAGTTGTGTGTGTGTGCTGATGGATGAAATGTTCCGGTCTTCAGTCATACACCTAAGTCAAACACCCGTTATAATACGGCATAACACCAAAACACAAATAAAGCCTTTGGACTCCAACTCAGAGCTGCCACGGACTCCTTAGCGTATTCCCACTAAACTATTACATAACAGCTCAACATCAATGAGTTTACCACGGACAAGGGTTGCAATGAATAACAGAGACATTACTCGAGTGTAAAAACAATATTCATATGAATGGCGGTAAAACATTTACTGCTAAGTTTGGAAAGTACCCAGTCTCGCGTTTGTTATAAAGCGTGGGAAACCCATATGTCCACAAACACACTGCATCAGACCGATTCAATACAGTAACGTTGCACGCACGTTTTGCCAAGATAACTCACCGAGTAGTCTTACGGATTAAAGAGTAACTAAATAACACGAGACGAAAAGCGCAGAGTAGTTAAGGTTACTCGGTAACTAAAAACATTATCAGATCTACTCTAACTCTCCTGCTAGCTAACTCTGCTTAGTTATCTGAGATGAACGTTAGCGTAGCAACTGTGAGCTAAAGCTGGCGTTACCTAGCCTGATAAGTAGCCTGCGAAACCTGCTAGGTAGTTGAAATGAATTAGAATAGTTAGAGGGCTTAGCAAAGTAAAAATGCATTTAATATGCTCACGGTGGATAAAAATGTCTATTTAGGCAGCTGTCACGAACATACAATAGAGGTAAACAGACCTGGCTTCGTTTGAACAACACAGTTTCAAAATGGCTACCTTAACAGCGGCAGCACACATTCATCAGCTTGCTAAGTGCTAGCGAGCTAACTCGCTGTATTTCATGGCGATACCCTGTATCTTCTCCTGAGCAAGATAGCCTCCGATGAACGGTGGTTCAAACATACACTAAATCTGCAAACATTAATGAGATCGAACTTTTTGGCAACTACAAACCTCTTAATAAAACGGCTATTGATGTTTGTTTGGGTTTTCGGAGCGCTTACCACTGGCTCTGGCACTGAGGGTTTCGAACAGCCTCGACAAAGCGATGTTCAAGATCTCTCGTGATTATGCAACCTACTGAAGTTCTGTAGTGCTGTTAGTGGTAAACAGACTACACGTGTCAGCCTCTATATGATATGTTTCTATTTAAACAAACCAACATGTCCAAAATTGAATCTAAAAAGTCATGTTCTTCAAATAATGATACCGGAGCGCGGTGTTAGTATCACGTAAAGCGGGGTTTGACATCTTGAATGTAACTTAATACCTCCCCCGCCGCCGCCAGTCAAACCAGTCGATATCACACCTCCTCTCATTCAGTGAGAATTCAGTAAAAGGAGACAGGCAGACATTTAATCGAGCACCGATAGCATGGCAGCCAGCAGACGACCTCTAGTTTAGCCAGTTAACTGGGACTTTTCAACTATTAACTATATATCATTGTGCCCGAAGAGGCCTTTACGGACCATTGGATGACAATCATTTAAGAGGTAACCTTTAGGTAACTGCAACACCTGTTGTTTATGTTTGTTACAGTAGGACAGCTCTGTATTGCATCAGGTTTAGCAAGTGGCTATAAGGTTGTATGCTAGCTGTTATAGCGCCGAGGGCTGTTGTATGACAGCCTGAGATTGCCGAGTGCATGTATTCTGGAGAGACTAACTGAAAACATGTCTTTTCCAGATTGAAAATGTTAAGATTTGCACCAGGAAGACGCATAATTTTGGGGGTAAGACAAATTGAAGAACTAGCTTGCTTAATAATGAATTCAGAGGCACTGCATGTGCTAGTAACATAAACCAATAATACGTTCTGATTATGGTTATTCATGCATTTTATTTCTTATCATGTTCTCAGGTTTCAGTGTGGAGATGTCCACAGCAGGTCACCAGAGCAGCAAACTACTCATCAAGTCCTGACCACCTGTTGCACTGTAGAGCTTCCACTGTGTTACATTCATCCAGAGCAGCCTCCACCAACTGGCTGTTGAGCATCAAGCCTCTGAGCTGGCATGGCTCCCGTCTGTGCCATGGGAATTCACAAGGTACCTCAGAGAGAGATAATGCCAAGGAGGGCTTCAGTTTAAAGGCCCTTACTCAGGCTCCCAAACCAGCTCTGTACCTGGGTTTCTCTGGGCTCATCCCCTTCTTGTCAGCCCCTCTCCTGATGGCTGCCACACAGTCCTTCTACCCTGAAGTGGCCTATGCTCAGGTTGTCTATGGAGCCTCTATAGTCTCCTTCCTCGGAGGTGCCCGCTGGGGGTTTGCCCTCCCTGCTGGTAGTCCTGCTCAGCCGGACTGGATGAACTTGGGCAACAGTGTGGTTCCATCGCTTGTAGCCTGGTTGGCACTGCTCTGTAGGGACAATCTTACAGAGGGAGCCTTGGTAGTTATCATGGGGTTGGGTCTATCACTGCATTATGACCTGACCTTGTTGCCTGGTTACCCCGCCTGGTTCAAAGCCATGCGAACTGTCCTCACTCTGGTGGCTACCTTCTCACTGGTGGCTACTCTGACAATTAAAAAGTTCTGTTCTGAGAAGAAGATCAAAGAGATTCAGAACTGATTGAAGAGGACACTTTGTACTATGATTCATATGGACTTAATAAAATGCGAAATTCAATTAAGATGCAAAGACAAGTCTAGTTTGTTTGAGCTGTACGACAACTCAAAGCAGTAATCCTCTTACTTTTAGGACATGTGATTTCTGTAAGCGTAATATAAGAGTATTTTTCCAAGTTGCAAAATTAGGACAGTAATTTCTAACTTGAGAGGCTCTCAGTTGAAATATAGCAAATGATGGAGTTGAAGAAAATATCCATTAGCAAACACTTGTAGAAGTACAGTCTTAATGGTGAAGAGGAAAGATAAAGGTTCCCCACAGAAAAGATCATTAAAATATGGAAAATTTACATTTCAACTGACACTGCATACCTCTTTGATGGTTGAACCTCAACAACAACCTGGTGCCTTTGCCTCAAAGATAAAACAAGTATGGAAATTTTACATGAGCTAATTTGAGACAGTTGATTATCACTGCAACTATTTGCATACTGAATCTTTCCATGGTTGTCCGGCCACAGCTAGATAAATGTCTATAAAATGCTATTTTTGGTTTGAGAAAAATGTTCAGTTTTTTTCCGCTAACCAGCTAACCTCTGCCGATAACGACTCCAGTCAGTCATGACATGTTAAGTGACATTTTTACATATTCAATACACGACACTATGTGGATGATGTAAGAAATATTTTTTGTTTCTTGTTTTAAAGGAACATTTGAATCCAGTGACTTACAAAGATCAGAACAGATTTAGACACAGATGTAATTGGATTTTTTTTCTTCTGGAGACTGACATTTATAATATTGGTTTTAAATCCATTAGTAGTGAGTTTTAGGGACAGAGTGTGAGTGACGAAGTGCAGTGTGGATCCCTGTATAAAAAGGGCGCTGCAGAGTTGACGGCTGTGTTGACAGAACATTTACTCATATAACAAAGAGACACAAATCCAGTGAAATGTCAGAGTAAATGTTGCTCCTGAGTAGTAGTTTGTTTGCACAGCGCAGAAAACCTCTCCAGCCGTGAACTGTAAACTCAGGATGTTTGCAATCATGAATCTTTATTTATTTGTCATAACACACACACACATACACAACAGACACCTCCATAGCATCATTCAGTCAGGGAGGAGAAAGTGAGTGGAGATGACAATCCATGTTTCATGTTTGCACAAGACTCTAGGAGTTTGAGTCCTCCTTTAAGTTCAATTTAAATGATCTTTAATTTAAAAAAAAAAAAAAAAAAAAGATGGTAAG